>JAMKCH010000280.1:0-165219 GCA_023653785.1 Ophioderma brevispina | reverse complement strand
GGAAAACTGGCAAAATTTCCAAAAATTTTAGCCATGGAGTAAAAATATGTGAGTTTTGTGGTGCATTACGGGTCCTAAGAACTGAAGCATACTTGAACAGAGTCTAATGAACTGCAGAAGAGACACAAACTAAGGGTCTTGTCCGTCACACACCCATACTGCCATTTTAGGTCGGTACCCCCCAAACCTCCAGTGCCTGGTATGGTTATCCCAGGCCTTATTTGAAAGGATCATGTGCATACATTAAAGGTGCAACGAGAGATTTCACATATTGGGTGTCCCTAAAAAATTCGAAAGCACTGATTTTTGCCATGATGTAAAGCTTTCCATAAAAAATATCCCCGTCTGAAAGGATTAAGCCGAGAAATGTTTCTTTGGTACAAAAATTGTGAAATTTCTAATTTCGTATAGGAGCAAATACGAAATTCAGCCTATGTTTTATATTGAAATATAAGCATATATCCAAATCACCATTTTTCTCTCTGTTAAGGCATTTCTGTAGCCAAATACAAGGTAAGAAATCTTTTGAGTGTCTAATCTATATGAAATTACTATTATGACAATATTTGGGTGCCTCAAAATCTCTTGTTGCACCTTTAACCCTTTCAACCAGATTCTGTATAGACAAATCTGAAAAGCCAAGTGATGGTCAGAATTGATCTGCCATTACTGGGATGCATCAGCCCAAATCCTTCCCAGTTCTTTTGTACATATGTACCATGCTTGAATATTCAAAATCCGTGCTTAATCTGCTGCACTTCAAGCGGGAAGCTCCAACTATGGCTGTCAATGAGGTGTTGGAATGTGCAAAATTGGATTGGTGTATACACCTATACTCTTTAAGTCGGTGACATTTGAGATGGCTTCCCAAATCACCGCAGTCATTTGGGAAGCCATCTCAAAGAACACTGACCAAGCTAAGACTAAGCTTGTTTGCACTTTATTTGAATGAGCATGTGCATGTCAGATTATTTAAAGGTGCATTTCATGATTCCAGTACATTGTTTTATCCATGGTTCACTAGATATCCTTCAGAAAAGCTTATTACAAAAATTTTAGTTGATTCTGGTCTTGCAGTTTTGTGTTATGAGCAATTCCTTGTTTCCTGTGGTACCATAGACCCCTGTGCTGTAATTCAGGTCCGTTTACAGCACAAAACTACAAATTTTAATTTCTTACAGAAAAAGTAAAATTACAAAAAAACAAAAAAACTAAAAAATCAATAAAATTAAAAAAATCTCAACTTTTTTTTATGGCAGTCAGGGAGGTCAAAGCCCAGTCAAGTTGTGGATCATGAAATGCCTTTTAACATCACAGAATATAACCATGCTATAATTATGCAAACACATAAAATAGAACATACAAACAGCACCACATTTTGTTACACTCTCTTACTTCAGAAAATAATGAAATGAATTAAAACAGTAATTATCTATAATTGTTTTTCACTCTATTTTGGCCTTAAAAAGCTTTGCACAGCAACTCTCAACCCGCCCGACTTTGTTGAGGACTATTTTCAAACGATGCTATCTAGTTAAAGACTATCAGTGATTTGCTGGATCAGAAATCAAAAAAAATCATCAAAAATCAAATAGGTATTCTATCATATCCTACATTTTTATAAATCCCAAAGCAACCTAATAAGAACAACATCGGATATTTTAAGTCTTTCGGTCTGTACAGACACTTAACTACAACACTATTCATGAAATTTTCCCCAAAATATCTTTGAACACGGGCGGTCCTTACCTTTTCTGTCATTTTTCACTTGTAAAAATAACTTACTGATTCTACATACTTTCCTTCATTTTTAAGCTACTCCTGCAAATTGCAAATATTTTGACACTTTTGGCTGAATTACTGATAGTGGCTTTAACCGCTATACCTCCCAAGGACACACTCACCTTCCTTCATCCACGACTCGACTGTCTCTCTTTCAATGTTCGTGTAGATCTTCTCAGGCCTTGTGATCATTTTGCAAATCCCTTTCTCATCTCCTGTTCGTCTCCAACCTACATCCTTCAATTTTGACCCCTTCTGGATGCCAACACTCCCATATCCCGGAACATCAGCAACACATAACTTCTTCAACTGCTTATTCCTCCTCTCAAGCTCCCTCTTTTCCTTCCTCACTGTTTACTGATTAACATCTTCAACTTTTCATGGAACGTTCTATTAAAGGTGATAAATAACCGAACGCGCCCCAGTTCCATGCTCTGATCTTCTTGGCTAGGCTGTCACTGATTTCAATGCACACTTTACCCTCCCTTCTGGCGTTTAAAAGTTTAGGGATATGAATATCACTAAGTTCCAAACATAAAAGATTTTTCAGCATTATAAGAGATTTCCTCAAAGTAATCACTATACATGACAAGTATCAAAACGTCATCAATAACCGATATTAAATTATACAATATTTGACACATTGTCCTACTTTCGGGGCAAAAACCAAAGTTCATAAAGCATGGGATTACGTGAATATCGGCCCCCGTATAATTTCTCCCAATTCTGGTAGAAATGGGGGCATTGTCGAGGAACTCTCCCATGGAGACAAGATGTCTGCCGCACTCCTCAGAATATGATGATTTAGTCTAAGATGGTTTGTTATAGGACCGAAATGGTGACTGGGTCTCTCAAGATAGTGATGTAAATGGAATCGCCCACGGTGGCATTTACGGCTTCCAATTTCTGGCAAAGCATAAAAAGAGTGAGTGTTATGTACAGTCACGTAAGACAAAAAAAATATCTACTCTGAAGACATAGAAATGAACCCAATGATATGTTTTTTTAAAGTTAAAAAATGACAATCGGTCCTCGGACCGCTTGTGTCGCCTGCCATCGCGATTTGTAATGATAGGCCTAACATGCCTTTGACCTTGATATGTGACCTTTGAACCTCATCAAAACAAATGAGGGATCCATGTTGCCACCTATGATGCAAGTTTGGTTCATTGAACTTCAACTTTTCAAATGAGGTCAATTTTTAATTTTCAGATATTTACAAACTTGACCTCACATGACCTTTGACTTGGCATGGACCTTGACCTCAACAAAAAGTGGGGGATGCCATTGTTGGACCTGTGACCAAGTTGCGTTTAATCAATCAAAGTATGAGGATAATACAGCGTCAAATGTTAACCCTTTCACAAACAGAATCAACGGAAAACAGAAATCAAAACAGACAACAAACAGCAGTGGACAAAGTTAACCCTATGTGTCTTCCTGCCTTAGGGAAGGCGACACAAAACTACTTGTGATGCAGGATTAAACACTTGTTCACTTTTTTAATAAGACACTTTTGCAGCTGATTTTTTTTTTGCTCTTTCTGTGATGAATAACAGAGCTGGCTCAAATCCTTTAACAATACAACCTGCAAATGGGAGTTTAAAGGGGCTTTGTCCAAATTTATTGTGCTTTGTGTTCTCTAATTGATATGAGAGCCTGGCACTTGCACAATGCCCATCAAGTACCATGGGAAACCAAAACTTGTAGTTTTGATGGTTAGAAGAAGCAAAATGAAACAATTGCCCAAAGCATTATTCAATACTGCTAATTATTGATGGTTAACCATTAATTCGTCAGGGTTTTTTGTTTATATCTTGGAATGAAAATGGACTTTGGGTTCAAATTTCAGGACGGACAATGAGAAAACTACGGCCCCTTTCATCTGATATTCAAAATCTATACTACTCCGGGTTAAATCAGGGGTTCCCAAAGATGATTGGAACAGGACCCTTAAATTGGTTAAAATTAACTTACCACATTAATACTAACTACAGCAGAAACAAAGGCATGATTGCATGTGATACTGTACTTCTTCTGTATAGGCCATGAATCTGAGTCAGGGGTTCAGGCGGGGTCACAAAATGACCAAACCTCAATTTAATGCTGAATCATGTTTCTAAAGGGATACAAGTACACATTCCAGCCAAAATAAAAAAATTATCCAAAATAGCTCAAGTGAATACCGTATTGTCTAAGAAACGCCGGGGTCGGGTGCTTGCATTCTTTCAAAAGGGGGCGTTATTACAGTCAAAAAGAAAGCCAAAATCATATAACACAAGCTTATTTTCGATGATTACCAATAATAACAAAAAGAACGAGAGGACGGACGCTGTTTCGCACTCCTACCGAGGTCAAAAGTTCCATACTAATTAAATATTTACAACTGTGCACTAACTACTACTGTGTTAAAAAACGACACACTTGTCATAGCCGACTACGAACGTGCTATAGCCCACGCTATTTGGAAGCCATTTGGAAATATCTGCAAAAAAACCACTGCCCGATCTTTTGTGACAGTACAACTTTTTGAACACACCACACGCCTGATGATGTTCTTGGATTCGTCTAAGGATAATTTATAGTGAGGGGTCGCCTGGCGAAAGCAACAGAAAGTGCATTTTTCCGTGCATGTGCTTTGTAACATTTAGTCTTCAATGGGCTTGGGCGGCCAGGTACATTAGTGACGGATCCATAAGCAGAAAGCATTGATGACAACAGCGATTATGATACAGATAACGACAGTCCCGGCCATTAAATCTGTGATATAGGTAACTTAATCATTAATGAAGTGTTTATCCAAAATCGTAGGGGCGTCTATTTTTGGGCGTATATTAGAGCAGGGGCAGTTTATTAGAGCAGGGGCATTTATTAGAGCAGGGGCGTTATTAGGAACAATACGGTAGATTAGGACTTCCATTAACACTAATAAAAAAATAGCACTGGAAGAGCTCTAGCTTCAAAGTCTAGATTGGTGATTCCAGCCTTTGGTTCATTTCTCAGTCCAAATATTTTGGCTGTATATTTAAATGTACATACTACTAATAAGTGACAACCTTCGCAAATAAGGTGTGGTTAAGGACCAGTAGGAGGGTTTTTTTTACAGGGAAATTATACAAACTTTGAAGGTTTTCTTGCTTTTCAGTTGGTCAACCTAGCCCGTTGGAATATATAAAACCACTTGGCGTGGTTGATTACACATTACTTGAGTTACAAATGACAAATGGTATAGGCCTATTCACTCAGGGTTCACAAAGAATACAGAACAGAAAAATCCGTTTTGACAAAATGAGGGCAACCCTATACAAAGTGCCCAGTTCCCTAAAGAGACAGGAATTCCACAAAGATGCGCCCCCAATTTTTTTTTAACTCGGTTTTTTTGAAATTTGGAATGATTACCAAGTAAGAGATCACACCTGAAGTGGAATAAGCAAATTATGCCATTGTGCCGCATTAGGTCATCAAGAATGGCTGGTATTCTGCAAGGGGGTCTAACTTTAGACTAAGGGTTTAAACCAGGGGTTAGTCCGGCAAGAGTGGACCTTTTTCCCTTCAAAAATACTAAAGTTTGCCGTTCCCGGGTAAACCAGAGAGAAATTCATAAGGGATTCCAGGCCAATCTTGATGAATTTTCTCAACCGTTACATTAACTGTCACAGATTTTGAAAGGACAAAGTCCACTTAGTAGGACTAACCCTTGTTTAAACACAGTGGCAGTGCCAGACCTCTTTTTCGGGGGGGGGGGTGGAGGGGCAGGGGGGCCAAAGTTAATATTTTTTGGGGGAAAAAAATTGAAATTATGGGGGGGAAGGGAATCAAAATATTGGAGACTGAAATGGGGGGAGGGGGGTAAAGGGGGAGGGCGGGGAAAAGGGAGGGGAGGGGAGCAAAGTTAACATTTTTTGGGGAAAAGTGAAATCTGGGGGGCAGGGGGGGAGGGGGCAAGTTAATGTTTTGGGGGGAAAAAGTGAAATTCTGGGGGGGAGGGGGGCACAGTTAAATTTTTTTTGGGAAAAAAAAAGGAAACTTCTGGGGGGGTAAGGGAAGTATCAAATATTTGGAGATTTTAAACCAATTTTTTGGCCCAAATCGCTTATATTTGCCCAAATGTGGTGCTTTTTGGCCCCCCAAATCGCTGAATTTTGCCAAAAAATCCCTATTTTTTTTTTTGGCCAGGTGGGGGGGACCTAGGAGGGCAAGAAAAAATTAGGGGGAAATCCCCCCATGCCCCCGTGGCGCCGCCACTGGTGATACATGGTGGTGCACAATCCAGGTGCTTTTAAAGTGACAAGAGGAGATTGTTTTAGGATACCAAATTTCACTGGATCGGGTTGTAGGAACCACCTACCGGAAATTTCGAAGGTTTATTGGACAAACAGGTGCAAAGAAAACCGCAAAACCTTGTTTTGAACTTGCCTGAATCATTAATCGTTTTTACTTTCTGAGGCACGACAGAAACTACTTACTCATCATCTTATTACATAACTGAGGCATATTGGCTTATTCCACTTCAGGCTGTGATCTCATCGTGGTAAGCATTTTCTCCCAATATGTAAAAAAACCGGGGTTTCAGAAAAAATTGGGGGCCCTTTTCCTGGAAAATCTTCATGTCTCTTTAAATGTCTGACTATACAATCAAAGGGGAAACTAATTAATTATTGTTGGTTCCAGGGTTCTATCTTGGCACAAATCCTGCAGCTCTGTACTAACAAGCAGTCAGGGCCAACCAAGGGGTTTTCACCAATTACAAATGACAATGCAATGTGTTATTATTGTACTGTTACTAAACACATGTCAGTAATTTAGGATACAAAAGTGTCAAGAAGGTTAAGAACCACAAGATATTTTATGACCATTCTAAAAATTTACCGAAAGTACTTTTTGGGCTAAAATGGGGCAAATAAGAAGTCAGGGTTGTATGTGTTAAGGCATAGGATTTTTGTGGGATCACTACCATAATTGAGGTTGAAAATTTTCTTAAGCCTGTGCATTTGGATAGTTTCAATACATACTCTGAGGTAGTAGCCTTGCCAATTAAACATTTTTTATTGCCCAGCAAGTTTATGTCACTGATATAGGAAGGGCCATAGAAACATGTGGGAGGGGGGGAATTCCAAGAAAATTTTCAAAATTCACAGAAAAAAATTATAATCACTTTTGGAAAATGCAATACAGATTTTGCATTTGTCAACGTAAATTACAAAAAAATCACTATCAGTGTAAATTTTGTCATTATTGATATTAAGTCATCGTTCTACATCATTTTAGAGAATTAGAAACTTTCTGGAAATGGAAAAATTGGACAGAGCATTGCCACCTGACAGCCCAATAAGGAATTTCCAGTGAGAACCACAGTTGGCATAGTAAAACTAAAATAAATAATAATATAATTAATAATTAATAATAATAAACAGGATAACAGTATATAAATTTCTTTATATTTAAATAATTTAGATCATTTTCAGTTTATTAACTCATTCTTTAGAAGAGAGATTAATTCTGCAATAGTTGTATCAAGTTTGATATATCACTTCACCATCGCATTAACAATACTGAGGCCTACATACGGTCAGGCGTTGCCAAAATAATTCCAGGGGCTTTAAAAAAGGAATTTATCGAAAACTCACATAAAACAAAAAAACTTGTGGAAGGCTACCAAAAGGGTGTCCTGATTGTTGTACATCCTGAACCAGGCAAAATGTTTTCAAATGGAGGCCCTGGCTTTATAATCCACTTACCAGCGCCAGATTAAATATTGCATGATGGTAAATATATAAAGGGTTCCAAAGCTCCCCCTATTGTACTTAGCACATGCGTCTGTCGAATGGCTGCTTCAAACTGAATCTATGATCCTTACTCTTGGCCAAAACAAATTTTCAAATGGTGGGTAGGTCTCCATACCGAAACATGTGTCGTCTGTTGATGTTGCACACTTGTGTGTCTGAAGAAAGAAGACATGTTCTTTTTTGGAGTGCAATGAAACCTTTGATATAAAGATTAAAAGTTTTGGCATCTTTGCGAGGAACTTCATTAGAGTTTGACAAGACTTGCTGTTGTTCCCCTTCTAAAGCCCCTGATTGCAAGTCGCTATTTAGTTCAGTTGAATTGATTAATGAAGTTGATTTGTTCTTTAATTTGACGTTCTTTTGAAATTTAATTCTGTCTTTATCTGTGTTTCCAATTTGTAGATTGTTAACATTCTTCAAAAGGTTCTGGTTTGAGAGCACCCTACCAGAGACAAAATCCAGGTCTGTTTCTTCCCCATCTGTTGTTTTCAGGAACCTGCCAGATTTACTGGCCCCATTTTTCGCTCTTGTCTGTAGAGTGCTTTAGTTTTTCTTTGTCAGCACTATCAGTTGATTTAGGGATGTCACTGGTTTCATTGAAATAGTACTGCCAGTTCATTGAAGAAAATGAACTATAATTGTCAATTTCATTATCTCCTTTGTGATCACCATTGGCAGCAGCAGCAGCAGCAGCCAGCAACAGCATCATCAGCAGCAGCAGGGTTGATCCATTCTGACGTATTTCTCAGCGATGATGACTTAGATCTAAGGTTGGAACTCTTCCTGTTGTGTTAAATATGAACAAATAATTGGCAATTATTATTTTTAACAAGGCAGTTCTTGAACCACAAGGTCTCCCGCTGGTCGCGGTAGTTAAAAGGAGGAAAAGTAACATAACTTAAAGATCACAGGGAAGATTGTGATGGAAACCAGAGAGGCTCCTACCATGGCAGTTTCAATACCCTGGGTGACCCCAGATGACCTGAAAAAATCTGGCATCAATGTTGACTACACCCACCAAGTTTCATGACCATACAACCATTTGTAGTTGTTTGACCTTGGATGGACCCACATGACCTTGAAATGACCTTCAAACATTTTTAGCACTGAATGTTGACCACACCCACCAAGTTTCATTTGCAGTGAATTGACCTCAGATGACCTTGAAAAAAAATGGCATAAAATGTTGACTGCACCCACCAGGTTTCATGACCATACAACTATGCACATTGATTTGATCTTGGATGACCGTGCATGACCTTGAAATGACCTTCAAAATTTTTGGCACTGAATATTGACCGCACCCACCAAGTTTCATCATCCACAATTGACAAGGTTTAAAGCAATTTTTGACCACATTTGACCTTTGACCCATGACCATCTCCGAACTCATCCGCCGCCTACTTGAGCGACATATATGGTGCAAAGATGGACACCCATACTTGCTTAGATCAATACATATCGTGTTGGCAAGGTTTATAGCAATTTAACCCTATTTTTGCCCATATTTTTGACCTCATTTGACCTTTGACCCATGACCCACTTCGGGTCCCACCCAGCGCGTATCGATATGCATCGATGTTGCGAAGATAGACACCCACACTTGCTTAGTTCCAAAGATAACACGAGGGACACACGCACACACACACAGACGGGGAGCATTTCTATAGTCCCCCTTCACCAACAAAAGTTGGCGGGGGACCAAAAAGTTGATGGCTTGTGAACTTTTTTATCTCTCAAAGTAGGGTCTTGGGAACTGAAATTTTGCCAAATATGCAGGCTTTGTAACTAAATTCTGGCTAAAGCTTAGCTTCTGATGCAAAAATTTTCCCAAAAAATAACTGAATCATACTTCAAATGTGAGTCTTACCAACTGCAGAGAGGCACCAAAGGGCAGCACATACCCATACCATTTTCCTTTGTCAGTTCCCTGGTTTGTTAACACCTAACCCCACACCGAACCCAGGACACCGAACCCGAACCCAGGACCCTTCGGGTCCCAGTCCCATGACCAGGGATATCTTGCTACGACGGTGTCGCTGGCCCGGCCAGCGATTTTGTGCCTATATGAGTCTTGGTTTGATGACATCATTGCTACATCCTGGGCATTTTCTCACTCAGTGCTGTGAGATTTTGTGAGATTTGGTTGTCTTTAATAGGGTTATGGAAGATTTTCAATCGCAATAAGAAACATTTCATCAAATAGATCAGAATGGGATGCTATATTGTTGATATGCAAGGTTTCTGTTTAATTATGTGCAAGGTTTAAATGTTATGTTATTTGCCCCTCATGACAAAACAACCAATCTAGCAAAAGTGAAAACATTTTTTTTGATGAGGTTTAGACTAAACCTGACCAAAAATAATGTTTTAAATTTCGTTAGATTGGTTGTTTTGTCATGAGGGGCAAGTAAAGTTCGGTCACGTGTGTGACTTCCCGAAGAATGGCCCATATCAGGTTAACCAGAAACAAAACGAATGTGCTAATATCACGAATGCACCTTTAATACCAATGTACCACTGTACGTACATGGACATACAGGTATCACAAAAGAAAAAAGGAGAAAATGGTCAATAAATGAATGCTTCAAGTAATAAATTTAACAGATATAATTATTAAGAACAAATTGGAGAATGGTGAGTGAGTGAGTGAGTGAGTGAGTGAGTGAGTGAGTGAGTGAGTATTAAAATTTAACAACTCAACAAAATTGTGTCATATCGTGTCATTAAGATGAATAAACAAACCACATTTAACATTATATCAATATACAACGCAATATTAAAACTTTACTTCAATAAGATCAGGGATCCTTTATAATATGCAGTGCAGTAAATTCCTGTTCTGGAGGAAGGGTAAACCGAGTGGGCACAAATTATGGGGAGTTTCCGTTACCTGACCAATCTGACACACTTTTTCTGACACACTTATGAATTCAGAAACCCTTCACGGAATAAAGTACAGGTTTATTCCGCTAAGGTTTCCGAATTCATAAGTGTGTCAGAAAAGTGTGGCAGATGGGTCAGGTTATGGAAACTCTCCAAATTAAAAGGAGTGAACTGTGTCCTTGGTAGATTTACATATTACAGGTCATAGTGTGTGCTTCTAGAAAGATGTTTAGCATTTGAGTATGTCCAAGGGTGAGGGGGGATCATTTTGGGGATGTAAAATGGAATAACAAGCACATTTCTACATCGTGACATGCCATTTGAAACACCCTCCCCCAGGACAGATCTTTATTGTACAGCATCAAAAGCCTTACTCTTTAGTGAACAATGCAGGATTCCCGTGCAGAACTCGTAAAATGTCAGGTGATGAGGTTTTACTCCATGTTAGTTTAGATTGTTTGACAGGAGTGACAGAATGGTAGGACACAAAACAGAGAACCACCACCACCACAATTATCAGAGCCACAAAGCCGTAGTGAAAATGACACCTCATTTTATCCACATCGTTTGATATGTTCCAAACCTTTCCACAGCAATTCTGCATGGCATCACTCTACGGCATGATTTCACATCAAGCTACCTCGCTTCGCTGGTACCCTGCATCTCTGCATTGGCTGGACTTCAATTCAGCATGAAACGCAAAGATGATGGGAATTTTGTTATGTTATCCAGACGTTTGATGCGAGTGCCCTCCTGCAATGGAAGGACATTGGAATTAAATACTCGTAAATCTCAGAAAGGAAGAGGAAACAAAATCAACATTTTGGGTAATACACATCTCTATGTGGGTACCTTGGAAAGGTTTTTGGAAAATATAAAATTAGGCCTACATAATTATATTTGAGAATCAAAACTGTTTTCAAATAAGTGAGCAATTCCATGCCAATTTAAGAAGGTGTGACTACCCTACAGTGGCGTACCGAGGCAGTCGACCCAGAGGGGGCAAATTTTCAAGTTGTCCTGCCAGAGGGGGCAAAATTCGTAAATCGTCCCGGTGATTTGCTCCAATTAGGTCTGAATTTGACAAAATACGCGGGTAGCGCCCGAAAATTGCCAAATTTACTTTAATTTTGCCCAAATTTGGCCTGAAAATTAGTTGAAATTCCCTGAAAAAGAGCGATAAAAATGCACATTTTGGCCCACATCTTCCGCTTTTTCGAGCCAGAGGGGGCAACTTGCCCCCCTGCCCCCCTGGTCGGTACGCCACTGCTACCCTACCCTTTAGATTTCTTTTGTTTTTTGTCGTCATAGTGGTAGACCTTATGGAAAAACCTTCAGACATTTTAGCTCCTATAGCTCCATTTTGTTTTGTACTTAACTGGAAATTTAAAGGGGCATTTGGTGATCCACAGCCTCGTCCCCCCGACTTACCCAAAAGTTGAGATTTTTATATCATCTGAGAAATAAACCCTTTGACGAGGACATACTTCCCAGGTGGTAATGTCACGAGGTATAAGTACGTTAGTGTCAATAGACCTAACGGGGAATTCCTCTTTAGCTCTATTCACTTCGGGCTCGACTTGAGACCGAGGGGTCCCGGGTTCGAATCCCGGTCTCGGCAGGACCGAGAAATAAGTCGCTGGTATATCTCGGTGAGGAATTAGATGATGGATGGGCGTCAATCTACCATCGGCTTGGGTGGTCCGTGACAAATTTGGTGGCAGCGGTGTTTCCTGGGGTTTCTCAATTTACTCCAGGCGAACCCCGCTATCGGAAAGCTCGAGTCGATGATAGCCCTGGGAGTGAGTTAGTAAAAGGCCTGCAGTTACGTACCTTATATCAAGGAGGCAGGAGTTTAAGGCACGGGACGTGCCTTGTGAGGAAAGGGTGTAAATGTCACGAGGTATAAGTACGTTAGTGTCAATAGACCTAACGGGGAATTCCTCTTTAGCTCTATTCACTTCGGGCTCGACTTGAGACCGAGGGGTCCCGGGTTCGAATCCCGGTCTCGGCAGGACCGAGAAATAAGTCGCTGGTATATCTCGGTGAGGAATTAGATGATGGATGGCGTCAATCTACCATCGGCTTGGGTGGTCCGTGACAAATTTGGTGGCAGCGGTGTTTCCTGGGGTTTCTCAACTCCAGGTGAACCCCGCTATCGGAAAGCTCGAGTCGATGATAGCCCTGGGAGTGAGTTAGTAAAAGGCCTGCAGTTACGTACCTTATATCAAGGAGGCAGGAGTTTAAGGCACGGGACGTGCCTTGTGAGGAAAGGGTGTAAATGTCACGAGGTATAAGTACGTTAGTGTCAATAGACCTAACGGGGAATTCCTCTTTAGCTCTATTCACTTCGGGCTCGACTTGAGACCGAGGGGTCCCGGGTTCGAATCCCGGTCTCGGCAGGACCGAGAAATAAGTCGCTGGTATATCTCGGTGAGGAATTAGATGATGGATGGGCGTCAATCTACCATCGACTTGGGCGGTCCGTGACAGATGACCATACAGGGACACTCCGCAAATATGGGTCTCATTTTCAGCCTTCTGGTATCATCAATGACCCCTGTTTTCATACCAATTTTGGTAAAGCAATGGGTCATTTTTTCAAAATTTTCTCAAATTTGTTGGCAAATTAGTGAAATTAGTTCAATTTCCTCTATCTGAAGCCATTATTTTCCAAATTGAGTAAAAAGATGTGGCATAACCATTGCATGTCGAAAACTAGTGTAAACTTCTGGAAACAGCATGTGCTATTATTTTGTTTGGGAAAAGAGGTCAGAAGATCAGAAACAATCTCTTCGCCATAACGGCCCCTATGCTTAGTGTATTACATACACGCACATACATAAAGTATTGCGGATTTGAATGAGATTACAATCATGTGACAGACGTTTCCGATGTCAGCTCCGAACTTTACCGAAAGTCGCCATTTTCGATGTCAACTGTCAGACCACATGGTGTGTCCACCATTTATGTAAACAAGGCAGGTGAGCAAACATTTTGACACAGCGAAATAAAAATTTGCTGATTTCTTCATTGGCAGTAAGGATCGTTCATAAACGAAAACGAGGTGGCACTGTGGCTAAAAGCCATTATTAATCCCTGTGATATTGGTAAGTTGGACATATTTCTTGTAGATCTTCTTGATTTTGTTGTCCCTGCAGCCCGGTTTAGTTTTATGTTGGTTGGGGGTAGTATACTACTGCCTACATCTCCCTGTGATTGCAAATATTGAAACGATCACCCAGCAACATCACCTCTAAGACAATGACATCACAGGTTTAGAATTGCAGATTCTCTAGCGCAGAAGCATAAATCATTCTGTTCACAAGATGCAGTGAATTTTATCAGTAACTGATTTTTAGTAATCGATTGTTAGTACGTTAAGACTTTAGAATTTAGAAAGTGTACTCTAATTGTTACAAATTTCTGTTTTGAAAAAAAAATGCATTTCCAATGGCAGTGCCTAGGGTATCACCAATTCGCTGTGCCAAATGCAAATTTTGACACTGTAATCCCGAATAGTAAACAAAAGCAGTAGCGACTATTGATCAACGTGAGACTGTAGCGTGTCTGCGTGTGTCAGTAAGTATTCCTTGCATTTTCGGCATGTTTCACCAACAATTCAACATAGTTACTTATTATTCACAGAATTGCTACTGCAGGTTTACTACTGCCGCTGGAGATGTTTAGGAAACTAAGTATTTTCTAAAAGGAAATTTGAAGAGCACATAAGTTGGTCCATTGTTCCCATTCAAAAATACCGGCTTCGTAAAGGGTATTTGATCAACCACTAGGAAGGTAGGTAACATATAATTGGTGCGGTATGAACGTAACATGAGGGATTACTTTCATTACTAGGCCTGAAAAATTTTTACTTCAGAACCAGATTTTTATGCAAACATGTATATAAAATTGACATGTGCACAATTTATCACATATTGGAACATTCTTCTACCGTTATTTTTGGCGATTTTGTATCTATTCGAATTATGGTAACGTATCTGGCTGTAATATTAAACTCTTTGCGAAACTTTAATAATCCAATATTATCATGTTTTAAACTTTATAATTAGGGCATAATAGAGGCTGATAAAATGCCATGTATTCTTGATATCCGTTCTTGTGTAACAAGCAGGTACACATTTTAAAAAATGGATGGTTGGCGACATGGCGAAAAGCGAGAATTAATGCATCAGCCTTTAAATGCTTACCTTTCTCACCCGGTTACAACTTCTGAAGTAGAAGCCACCATTCCTTTTACAAAATAAGCGTATTTTAAGAATAATGTCATTTAGCTCAAGGCATAAGTTAAGAATATTGGCATGAATGTCAACATACAATTAGAGGGTTGCAAATTAACTTGTGGTGACAAAAGAAGCGAAATTTCTTGGTCTTGTTATCGATGAGAAGTTAACATGGCTGATTACCAATAATTACAATAATAAGTTTTCGGTGCTTTTTAGGGTCAACATTTCACAGACTTAAGCATGAGCTGTGCACCGTTTGTATTTTTAAAATCGAGCTAGCATCAAAGTTTTCATATATGGACGGATTTCGTGTCATAAAGGACTGTATATCAAAATTCTTGACTTTGTGGCACAGTGGACCCCGGTGTTAGAATGAACTACCGCTCTGGCTTAGGGAGAGAAGATAGTAGGGGCTATCATAGCGGAAAAAGCCAGAGCAACCTCGGGTTATCATTGACTGTGTGAGCGACATGAAAAATCACTTTTTCATAGAACATCATATACATGATATGGCGATCCTGTCGATGGGGTCCCTCGACGAATATAGGGTTAATTACTTGAGAATCAAGTTTAATCTTTAGCATCTAGGTTAAATAGCTCCCCTAAATGCTTTTTGGATCCAAATATCTATGAAGCTTAATTTATTCAAAAAGAGTAATTTTACCTGCTTTTTGGTGCACTTTCAACGGAAATCGGCATTGAAGCTAGCAGCCGCTGTCGGGAGTGGCTGTTACCGAGCCTCGACACTCCCTCCCTTTGATGCATTTTGGGGTTCTGATGGGCAATTCCGAGGCTAAAATCAATTGCGTATGCAGCGCAGTTGCAGCGCGTATCCCGTTTATTGTACTGCGATCATTGATACGCTAGTCCACGCTGACTTTACGCGGTTCCATTTTACGCTCAACCTAAACAAAATTAGTTCCGTAAGCGTCTCTACTCCCTCGTAAAGATTTCCGGACTTTGAACCAATCAGAATAGCCCATTGTATCATGTGATCGAATGTTTTCACCGATAGAAAATGGCGGATTGCTCTGAAAAGCTTGTTGTGTTTTAATACCCCATAATTTCCGAGCATAAATCGAAGCCCTGCCCTCCTTCCAACAATTTAACCTCGTTTTCTAGTAACGGATCTATAGCTACGTCGATACAGGCAAGTACGATAAAAATGGACGCATTTTTAGTGTTTTTTCGAGCCAAAATCCTTGCCGAAAATCAATGTTTTTAGCACTTTTCAAAAATTGTCTTCACCTTGTTATTTTACCCCATAATTTCCCTCATAAATCGAAGCCCTGCCCTCCTTCCAACGATTTAACCTTGTTGGAAAAGCTTAACAGGAGCTATTTAAAATTGTCGGCTGGCTTAAATCTGATGGAAAAGTAATATTTTCTTCCTGTTATATGATCGTGGACCCCAAAGACAGGATCGCCCATGATATACCAACTTAACAAGTAAACTTACAACTTAGTTCCAATGATTGTAACCTCAGGTCTGACGTTATTTTTATCACTGGACATTATCGTATCTCTGACCCGAGGTTACAACAAGATGCTCGTAGTTTCGAATCCGTTTAACAATGTGGTGTGAAAAAGTGGTTCTCACAACTCAAAATTACCGATTGTGACGTACTTACGATGATCTGATTTAAAAATCAGCTACAGACGTGTTCTTGAGTATGCTGGTTTTCCTTTTGCACATCGGATGTCAAAATCTGGCGTGTTCATGGTTCATTAATTTAACATTTTTGTCGTTATTCCATGTATGTGGTGTGAATAAATCTCTCCATGTTTATATGTCCACATTTAACGCATGCGCTTTGCACCAAGACTTATCGATGTATTGCATTAAAACTATGGATCGATTATTCATGATTATTCCAATCATGGTAATACAACAAGACGTAATATCCAACATTAGCGCCCGATAGAGGTCGTTTCAACAAAGCCTGTTCAAGAGACTAATTTTTGTTTATAAGCAAAAGCACGTGTTCACCACTGACCTTTACATCTTGACCCATGACCCCATGTGGATACCAGAGATTTGGCCACTTAGGAACTGACAAAGTTAAGATCGGTCAGACCTGCTGAAATCACGGAAATTTTGATCATTTTAGGGTTGAGTCAGTGAAAAATACCTGTAGCCTGTAGGTCCCACAGTATTGTAGAGTATGTCAAGATAAAAGTGAGTCAACAGTCGGGTAATTCGGACCATTTTTGATTGATTTGGGTGAGTTTATAAATTGGAAACCTTAAAGGTTGTTAAAAATGACAGATCTTGGCATGACTTCGGGTTCGTTAAAGTTAACAACAAAAGTATGGCACGCCACACACGACAAATCCCCAGCAAGTAACACCGCGCCACGCCGAGTTACCGCGCTATCTATCCAGTTTGCCTCGCTACACCTCCAGTTTACATCCCTACTCCTCGAGTTTACATCGCCGCAACCTGAGTTTCCTTCACTACACATCGAGTTTACATCACCGCAACCCGAGTTGCATCGCTACTGGATCGCTACACCTCGAGTTTGCAGCGCTACACTGCGAGTTTGCAGCGCTACACTGCGAGTTTGCAGCACTATACTGCAAGTTTGCAGTGCTACACCTCGAGTTTATATCGCTACATTGCGAGTTTGCAGCACTACACCTAGAGTTGATAAGAGCTACGCCTTGAGTTGACAGCGCTACACCTCGAGTTTACAGCGCCGAAATCCAAGGTTTACAGCGCCGCAACTCGACGAGTTTACAGCACTGCTTGAGATTTTTTAAACTCGCCGAGAATTAATTTAAAGAACAGCTACCCCAGAAGCGCCATCAGGGTCTTATGTTCTGGGAAACGGGCATTACGAACATATGGGCGCGTTTTTAAACCTTCATCAATCTCAATTATGAGTTTAGTCAGCAAAAATATCACAGTTTCATAGATATGGCTATCTCTGTTTCATTTTTGCTCTCCTGTTATTTTGGATTTTGCCCCTTAATAATGCAAATGAATTAAAGGAATACATAAGAGGGGTTCTGGATTTGCCCATAGAGAGCCCCGAGAATTGAAAGGCTACATCGGATGCAGGATATTCACAGCCATTCTTGTCGTTGTGCAAGCTGCTCAGGTGCAGCCTTTTTAATCTTTTTATTCTTTAACCTAACTAATATTTTTAAAGGGATTTATTGGTATGAATCTATCGGCACATATATAATGAAATATCCCTAAATATGACGTACCAGATGGTTTTCATGGTCATTGGAGTATTCCTTGCGAAGAAAACACCATTTTCATGCTTAACATTCGAAGCAGTAGACGATTTAACGAAGCCGCTATGTTTATTTTTACGCTATCGTTTTGCCACAAGCCATGTTTAGTCTTTCACACCAATTGAAAGATGATCGGTGGTTAGTCAAGTTCTGGCCTGTATGAAAGACTATTGCGTTTACTTTTAACATTGATATTAAAATTTTTTTTTTTTTTTTTTTTTATGGCACGCCACGCACGACAAATCCCCAGCAAGTAACACCGCGCCACGCCGAGTTACCGCGCTATCTATCCAGTTTGCCTCGCTACACCTCCAGTTTACATCCCTACTCCTCGAGTTTACATCGCCGCAACCCGAGTTTCCTTCACTACACATCGAGTTTACATCACCGCAACCCGAGTTGCATCACTACTGGATCGCTACACTGCGAGTTTGCAGCGCTACACTGCGAGTTTGCAGCGCTATACTGCAAGTTTGCAGCGCTACACCTCGAGTTTATATCGCTACATTGCGAGTTTGCAGCGCTACACCTAGAGTTGATAAGAGCTACGCCTGAGTTGACAGCGCTACACCTCGAGTTTACAGCGCCGAAATCCAAGGTTTACAGCGCCGCAACTCGACGAGTTTACAGCACTGCTTGAGATTTTTTAAACTCGCCGAGAATTTAAAGAACAGCTACCCCAGAAGCGCCATCAGGGTCTTATGTTCTGATATTTTTAAAGGGATTTATTGGTATGAATTAATCTATCGGCACATATATAATGAAATATCCCTAAATATGACGTACCAGATGGTTTTCATGGTCATTGGAGTATTCCTTGCGAAGAAAACACCATTTTCATGCTTAACATTTGAAGCAGTAGACGATTTAACGAAGCCGCTATGTTTATTTTTACGCTATCGTTTTGCCACAAGCCATGTTTAGTCTTTCACACCAATTGAAAGATGATCGGTGGTTAGTCAAGTTCTGGCCTGTATGAAAGACTATTGCGTTTACTTTTAACATTGATATTAAAAACACAGCTTTAATTTAACGTTTTCCTTTAAAATATATAAATCTATCAAAAATGGCATACATTTGTGCCTAATTTTTATAAAATGAGCCTGGGATTCTTGAGAAATATAGTTTTTAAAATAAAATAAGGAAACTCTTCATCATACAAAGAAGCGCTACTCGGTACATTGAAAAGTACGTAGATTGCTGAACCGCGCATTTAGTGGGTTTTAAACACTGATCTCTATACAATGGATTGGAAACCTGGGCTTCGTAATTGAGGCAATGACGGCCATATTGGACATCCAAAAAGAGCCCAAGCAAGTGGTTAAGAACCGGTCATTTATAACAAAATTTGTTCCCATTGAAATGTGGATAAGCAACATAACAGACTAAAGAATCAAGGCAATTAGTGAGCTCATTGTATTTGCGCGTATGGGACGGCATGTCTCTAAAACGTGCACCCGGGATACAACTTCTGTTAAACAGGTGTCTCTGGAATGCTATTGTGTTAATTCAGTAGACCAAGATGTCCGCCCCTTGCTCCATTCATCTAATATACAATTACTGTTGTGTAGCCAATCCATTGTATAGAGATCAGTGGTTACAGTGCGACTGCGATAAAACTATAATTCTATTACCTTTGCTGCCCATTATTGAAAAGGCAGCATTCTGATTGGTCTGCCCATTATTCTGCAATAATGGGTCGCCAAAGCATTTTCTTATTAAATCAAGCTGTTTTAGGTAATAGAATAGAAATAAAGGGTTTGCAGTGTCATTTATGGGCTCATAATGTGTCCTCGGCCAGAAAAACTTTCAAATAATAAGCTCGGCTGTGCCTCGCCCATTATTTAGTTTTTCCGACCTCGGACACATTATTCGTTCAGATTTTTAACCCCAGCTGTCAGCATTGTGCTGCCTCCACCCTTGCCTCTACTTAAAATTCTTTCTTCTAAAAATAAAATACACAATTTTTCTATAGGGTCAAACAATTGGGGGGGGGGGTCATCATGGTCGTATCAGAGTTGCGAAGGGAGCATGCCAAAGACATGTCCCCTCCCTACAAATTTCTGCAGCGTGACGATAAACCACAGGATTAGGTTGCAATTCGGGAACATGGAACTCTCGAGTCTCTCGCCATTCTTTTCAGGCAATTTTTGGCTTACTTCCTTGCTCACACCTTGGTGGATGGATTTCTGGTATATCAGTGGCGGGGCATGGGGGCCTATATCCCTCCCTTTTGAGGTGGGGTGATGGCCAATATCACCCCCCACTTTTTCCTATCTTGTGCAGTAAAAATGTATTGTATTGTATCTCATTGAAAATCGTTGTATTAGGTCGGATTTGCATCATTTTTCACTTTGCTGAAAATCCCGGAGCTTTCCGGGGTAATCTGCCCCCGGACCCCCACCGGGCTTTGCCCCTGCACCCACCTTACGCGGGCTCCTGGATCCACGCCACATATTTACCGTTGTTTGGTTTTGTTTACTGTTAATTAACATTATAATCTTGTTCCCATTCAGGAAGTAGTTCTTTTCGTGTATAAAATAACTACAATCAGGAAATGAACTAATTTAATTAAAAATTAAAAAGATTAGTTTTAAGGTTAGGATTTGGGTTAGGAGTAAGATTAAGATTAAGTGTTGGTTGGGCGACGGCTTTTTCGAATATTAGTATTTACACTTAAGCAACTTGAACATTATAGCAGTATCAGGCATTTTGGGTGCGTAATTATGCGGATCGGCAATTTTCAACGCGGACTGGCGCGGTAAATGTCGATCGAGAGCAACGGACCATGGGTCAAACAGCATCGTTCATGTCCCACCTACATCTCACCTTTGACCCTTTGTATTAGTATGCCTCTACTCATGCAAGGTCGTTTAGTGTCCTGGTCTAAAATTGTGGTGTCACTTTTTCAAATAGGATCCAATTAAGGTTTCACAGGGGTCAAACTTTTAAATGCTCCAATCCATGTTCAATGTACATAGTCATATTGCCGTCTAGTCATAAGGATTCCACAAATTTATAGTTTGTACTATCTTGAACCATGGTTTTAGAGTTATTGGGTAAAATGGCTAAAATTGTAAAAAAAAGTCAATTTCCATTTGTACAAGGAGTTAACATCCAAAGTTTTGCTCAATTTTGGGTAAACATGAAACAAATTGTTCATCTAGCTTACTGTGTCAAAATATGAATAGTTTGTAGCATCCGCATGCATAGTTATCCTGTTGTACAAAATAGTTCAAGGGCAACATAATCCATTGGCATTGACCTTCTGTGACCTTTATCTCAGTTAGAAACATCTTACATTTAACCAAAACTATCTTTTTGGGAGTCCTTCTTTCCTCAGAAAATAATTTGCAAGTATTTATTATAATTAGAGTAACTTTCTTTGTTGACCCCTGTAAATTGAGATTGGACTTTTTTTACAGTTGATATAGAGGATTCATCCTAACTACCAAAGGTGTCAAAGCTTAAATGTATGGATGAACAAATTCCTTAGAGACATAGGAGATTTCCAGAAAGACGCCCCCAATTGTTTTGTCGAACCCCGTTTTTTTGCATGTTGGAATGCCTTACGCAATTGTTTACGTCAACTTGAGTGAATAAGCCGAATACGCCGTCTTTATGTGTAAGATGATGATTGTAGTACTTTCTGTCGTGCACAACAAAAGTCAAGCATGGTGGTTCTACTGTTCGAGAAGATTCCATAGAGGCAAGTTCAAAACAGGTGCGGTTTTCTTTTGTACGTGTTTGTTCAATAAGCCTGCGAAACGTTCCTCGTTGGTGGTCTACAACCGTTCCGTGAAATTTGAGAGAATGATTGTATCCTCAAAAAAATTTGCCTCCTGTCCCTTAAATAAGACCCTATGGTATTTTTTTTTTTTTTTTTTTTTTTTTTTTTTTTTTTTTTTTTTTTTTTTTTTTTTTCTAATTTTTTATTATTATTCCTGCTCTAATTTAATCGAGCACGAAAATGCGGTTGCAAATTGCCGAAAAAAATTGCGTTTTTCTAATGCGATCTCCCGCGGAGCCTATAAGAAGTGCCGGCCTTTCCCCCCAAAAAAGGGTGAGGGATCTAAACCATCAATATCTTATAAAGTGTAACCACTTCAATTTGAAATTGTTTCTATAAGATTTGCATTGCGAAATGTGTTTTGGAAAGTGAACTTGCAAGGTTCCGCCTTTGGGCGCGGGAGGGGACACGGGATGAATTCAGTATTCTGCCACCACAGTCCTTCAAAATGCAGTTTATTCCGTTGAGTGCCGATCATAGGTTGTGGCACAATACTAAATTCTTTCCGGGGACACCCCTCCTGCACCCACCCCCGGGCCGCTGATATGAACTCTCCATGAAACTTTACCCAAGATTCATGGATCATACCTATAACAGTGGATCATACCTATACACGTATCATCCTAAACCACTTCCAATTACCCAATTGTTTCCACCCAATTTGCATGGCAAAATGGAAAGCGAACATTGCAAGGGTTACCCTCCCGCACCCACCCCCGGGCCGATTTGATGTTCATTCAAGCAAAACCTAACCATCAATAATTTACTTTTTACAAACGGTTGATTATACATAGCATTAAACCAGTGAAAACACAAATTGGCATAGTTTCATGGGAAATGTTGGAATCTATGTCCAATATGTATGATTTGACCTCCACCAAATTGAACAGAAAACATTTTGGTGGTTTAATATACTTTGAATAGTCCAAAAATAATATATTAAAAGTCTACCCAAATCAACCTAGTGGAACATGTCGAAATAAGGGGCAACGTTTGTACGGGTAAAATTCGAATTGTTCGAATTGATGTAAATGATGTAAACAACTTTTATTGGGCTACGCCTAAGGTTCTTAAAAAAAAGGTATGTTTGCCCTATCTCGCGTTATATTTAGTACACTAGACTCAAACATTTCAAGGTCATCTGGGTAAAATTTTCATAGAATGGTCCCCGATTTTGATCGGACTGGTTGTTAAACTTTAAATTTGTCCGCCTAGATAAGTAAATTTAAAATAAATTCTTGTTTGAACTTCCTATATACGAATTACAGAGCTATGACTAGTGCCCTCCCATAGACCTGTAGCCCCAGTCCAGTTGCGTTCCATTATGCAACGAATATTTAGATGGTGCAACCAGTATATTTTCGGGTTCTGTACGCAGACGAACAATTTGCAACCATTTTTATAACGAACGATATACCTGAAATTTACCCCATTGTGACCTGAACCTAATTTTGACTCATAACTAATTGAACTACAACCAGTCAGATAGGGCCACTTACTTTTTTTTTAATCGGCAATTTACGAACACGTTGGCATAACCTTTCAACACGATTTGAGAACTTTTCATTTTTGACCCCGTATTATAAATTTCCCCCCCCTTTAAAAATATATGTTTCCACTCCTTTGATTTTGTAGACTTTTGATATGTTGTTTTTAAGGTATTCTCAATACAATTCTGTTTGAATTGATTCTGGTGCACTTAGGTTGGGTTTAGGCAGCATTCATTCTATTTTGACTGGCCTATAACATTGCAAGGGTTGATTATACCAAGCATTAACAAGTAAACCACTTACCATTAAAGATTATTTTCTACTAAATTTGCATAGAAATGAGTTTTAGAGGGCATTACGCGGCCTTATCGTTCTTATTTCCAAACTGGTGCTGCTGGGATTCACCCGTCCACCCCCCCCCCCCCCGCCCCCCCCCCGGGATGGAGGATTTCAACATTTTGTGGTGCAAAGTTCTCATTCCCCCCCTCGCTTCTGTTTAAAATCGGATTCCCCTTGTTCTCCCATTTTAAAGTGCATATTCCCCCTCTCTCCTGATAAAATTTCATTTAAACTCTAGTTGTGCGATGTAAACTCGATTATTAGACGCTGAACAAAATAATCGCACTTGAGTCGTGGCAATTCATTGTTTCCAAGATTGTCACCCTCCGGTCTGACGTTACTTTTTATCACTGGACATTATCGTATCTCGGACCTGAGGGTTTACAACAAGATGCTCGTAGTTTCGAATCCGTTCAGTGTGGTGTGAAAAAAAGTGATTCTCACAACTCAAAATTACCGCTTGGACGTAACTACGATGCACTGATCTAAAAATCAGCTGCAGACGTGTTCTTGAGTATGCTAGTTTTCTTTTTGCACATCGATGTGAAAAACGACGTGTGCGTGGTTCATTACTTTAGACATTTTTGTCGATATTCCATGTACCTGGTGTGAATACAATCTCGCCATGTTTATTATGTCCACATTAACGCATGCGCTTTGCACCAAGACTTTTCGATGTATAGCATTGAAACTATGGATCGATTATTCATGACAGATAGGTATCGTAGTCTCTTTTTCCAATCAGGTTAAACCAGACGTTATCCGACATTTAGCGCATGATGTCGGTCCTCATCAGCATGTCAAGAGACTACTTTTTGTTATTGTGCCAAGCACATGTGCCCACCACTGACCTTACATTTCTTGACCCCTGACCCTACTGCAATTTGATTTAGACTATAGACTGAAAAACTTAAGATCGCATACCTGCTGCAAATCACGAATCTTTGATCATTTTAAGTGTGAATCAGGGAAATACGTCCAAAGTATGTCGAGTAGTCCAGATAAAAGTGAGTCAACAGGCGGGTAATTCGGACCATTTTGGAGTGATTTGGGTGAGGTTATAAATTGAAAACCCTAAAGGCTATTTAAACAGTACAGACTTGCATGACTTCGGGTTCATTACAGTTAATAACAGAAGTGAATGCAGGACTAGGCGATGCATACCCTCGACGGGTAGCGTTGCAAACTCGCAATGTTGTAGCGCTGCAAACTCGAGGTGCATTGATGGAAACTCGGAGTTAGCGTTGCCAACTCGAGGCATACGGCGGAACTCAGTTATAGCGACAGAAGAGGTATAACGCAGAACTGGAGGTATAGCGCGGGAAACTCGAGCGTAGCGCTGTACTCGAGGTGTGTGACGGAAACTCGGGTTGCGGCGTTGTAAACTCGAGGAGTAGGATGTAAACTGGAGGTGTAGTGAGGCCAACTGATAGATAAGCGCGCTAACTCGCGTGGTGCGTGTTACTCGCTGGGGATTTGTCCGTGCGTGGCGTGCCTCACAGAAGTGAATGTCCAAAGCCATATTCTCTCAAAGAGGGCTCCTTCAAACCAAAACTGTGATCAAAGTGAACTTTTTAACTGTGTAATCCATGGGGACAATGGAACTTTTGAAATTTGACCCCTAACCCTCATTAAAGACAACAAAAAATACTCCTAATCTTTGATACACAAACAATCATGGCAGTGATAACAGAATTTTGTAAATATGCGCCACTAAAGAAATACTTTCGCCAGGTTGTAAAAATGAGCCTTGTCATACATTTTGTCCGTTAGGCAGTTCAGTTCCTACTACGTAATCGGTGACCGATCGACTGCACGAACGTCTGTGTGTGTGGGTGGGGTAGAGAGCAAACTCATTCTACAGAAATCATCAATTTAAAATTCAAAATAATGCTAATACCCATCTTCCCTCAAATATGTTGTCGCACATAGCTTCCCTCTAACATTCTAAAACGGATTGAAAACTCTGATGTGGGGGGGAGTTGGGTAGCTAGCGCATGACGATACCTTGATAGGTCATCTCACAAAATGAGGAAGTGGTTCGAGCACCTTTCAACGCCCCATTGGAACGCATGGTAAACATAGACCACGCCGCATGCCACCACTTGTGATGAGTTTAGCATTTTAAAGTTGACTAACGGTGACTAACGAAATGTGTAAATCCGAGCGTTGCGACTGGTTACAGGGCTTCAGAGTGTGAGTTTTGGAAAGTTCTGATGACAAGCCACAGCTGGGTGTTTGTTGATTTGAATCAGATGCTGTTCCTGAGATATGGATTTGAAAATTCAAGATTTTTTTTCTCCACAACGAAAATATTTCCAGAAAATCAACAAGATGTACTAGATTACATTTGATAAAGAATTTTTGTATTTTTTTACAAAGCAAATTTGATCACTAACGAGCTCTCTGAAATGAAGACTAATATGAGCAATGCATAAGTGCCACCAGCAACCAGCTGCATGCAAAACTTGAAAGGCAACCCTATATGCAGTATGTTGGTGCTCAACGTGCGGTGTCTTTGTTTTTGACAGTGTGATGTAAAGATCCCAAAATAGTTTGTATCTCAGTGAAAATATAAGGTACGTAATACTTTCCTAGCGAGGTATGGGCTTCGATGTAGAATGCAGCTTTTCAAAACCAAATGTATTTCCCTTAGAAATCCGCGAAATTTCACAACTAGTTTGGATTAGACCTGTCTTTATAGCAGGTCCCTCACACAAACGAACTTCTTTTTACAACATCATAGACCATATTGAAAAGCGCGCCACTGCTTTATATAATTAACCTTAATTAGTTGGGTCATTTGTATAGCGCAATTCCAAAGCACAGAAAGCTTCCACCTGAGTCAAATTCATCAAATACATTTCATTTCCCATTTTGTTTGCTATAATAATTTTCATAGACAACTTAGTACAATTTGTGTTGCATAGATCAAAGTCTATATTAGCGAAAAATGTCAGTGTTTTAGTTCTGACATCGTCTTTAATAATAACACTGAAATTGCTGATATGCACAATGCAAAACCACAACTTCTTCAACATTTTCCCTCCATTAAAAATCGTTCCATTATAAATCAAACCGTTTTGCCTGTTTCGAAATCGATCGTGTTTTTTTTAACATTCAATTCACATGGACTGTTGCAAAACCTCGTGTCACGGCGCATCGGATTCCACTGAATTGTAGATGCCGACCCCCTGCAGTAATTGGTTGGAATAGATCACAACGACATTCATTATGCTGGTGCACAGGTGGTGTGAACGGTCGTATTAGCACGACGTGCCTTTCGGGTTTTGGGTTTGGTGGTTTGAGGATTCTTTTTGCGTGTGTATGGCAATGGAGTTAGCGTGCCCGGCGCAAACCTAGACCCTTCATAAATATTTTTGAGAGTGTCCGGTAAAGTGTGTTCGTTCTCAATAGCTTCTTGAAAATTATTAATTACATTAGGCAACGGACATTATTTACACCAGGGAATGCAGGATTTCAACTTTCGCGGCGAAAATGTCGCATTCACCCGTCGCTTCCGTTACAAAAAAATCTACATTCCCCTTGAAAGTTCATTGTTTCCCGTCCTCGCTCTGATGAAATAATCTTCCCACTCTCTCCCTCGCTTAACATTTTCTTTTCTTCTTCGCATTCCTCAATATCCTCCATTTCCCCTGGCCTGGCGTAAATAATGACCCACCCCCCGCCCTAGTTAATTTAAAACATTTTCACGAGGGGGGGGGGGAGGGGGATGGCACTCCAATATAAAATTCTTAGGGGTTTAAGGCAAGCGATCTCAGACCCAGAGCACTTTGGTGACATTAAAAAATAGAGTCTTTGGGTGAAGAGACAAGCCGAAATTGCCCATACTCGGGTTATTTGGACGCCAATTTGCTAATTTCTATCAAAAAAAATTCATTTTTCAAAAACTAGGTTATTTGGGTGAAGATTTTCAAAATTCTCCTCCCCCCCCCAACAAAAAAACTAGGGGTCTTTGGGTGAGAGTGGTAAACCTTTAAAAATATGGCTTCTTGGTGCCTACAATGGATGCTGAAAACGAGGGTCTTAACAGCCTTATATACATTTTGCCCATTTTGAACAAAATATGTAAATAGGTCCATGAAATATATTTTCAAATCATTGTGTACAAAGTTCTGTTTGAACAGGTTTGAAGAACACAATGAAACCTACAGATTGAATAGCTTGTAAACTTCCCAAAATGCAAAATTTCATGAAAAATCTCAAATTAATGCCCACTTTTTGCGCAAATATTCAATTAGGCCTATGCCACATTTGGTACAACTCCTATCTTCATATTTGTGTTGGTAAATGCTTGAAGGGGAAACCATGAAATTTCAGACCGATAGCTTGTAAACTTTACTTCTCACAAAATGCAAGAAAATAACAAAACTCTTAACTTTTGCATCATTTTTTGGTTAAAATATTTCCTTAGGCCATTTAGGGAGCATTATGGCTCAATTTTGTGTTATAATTATGTTTGTTTAGGCTATAGAACAAATCCTTAAATTTTCAGATGTTTTATTGTGGATTTAAAAAAATACAAAGTTTGCTCATTTTTGGTCACAAAATTCTAATTAGGGTAAAGTAAGACTATAGGATAGACTGCAAATCTGTGGAGTGTATAAGAGAAAATTTGCATGAATGATATTGGTAAATTTTCTCTTAAAGTACTCTATATTAAATAGTTGTTTTCCTTTTTTCATTGAAAAACACAAATTTAAACATTTTTTCTCAAATGATTAAAATTAGTTGGTACATGGCGGATCAAAATGCTTGCAATATTATGGTAATCTTTATGTACATATATCAGGAACATACCCTCAAAAATCAAGTGTATACCTTTTACCGTTAAGATTCGTAACATATTTGTGTTGAAAGATGACAGTACCACGGTGCATGGCAAAATAAAGAAACTAAAAGACTTGACCTTTGACACTTGTCTCCAAATGACTGTTATGATTACTGAGTACAAAAAAAATAATAACTTTGCAACGGAGTGTCCCGATTTCAAAATTCGAAGTGCTCTGAGTTCTGAAGATCTCTCTTTCCACATACAATACATTTTAAACCCATCGATGCAGACACTTATTTTCAGCCTTAAACTGCCTAGTACAGTATTCAATCATGGCAGCGAATTGACAATTCCCGGTCACTAAATTTGAGAAAAAGAGCGAACACATATTTGCCCATATCTTTGGCAATATTTTTTGTCTAACAGATTTGATTGACACCACCTATTTTTTAAGTTATTAAGTCACCTTTCAATTAAATAATTTTCAATTTGATGTCATCCTATTTCAAAATATATGGTTATTCTTAACCAAGCACCCCAAAGTCATGCTCAGCAGACTAACTTACAACCATTTTTGCGATATATTAGCTATGTTTCACTTGATGCGTGTAAGAGCCGTTTTTATCCCTGGTGCCACCAAAAATAAGCCAACTTTCACCACCTCAACTTGCCGAGTATTTGTCCACTTCTTTCTCCAAAAATTCATGAAGATGTTTTAATTATATCCCGAGAGTTGTATATCTGTCCCACTTTCTGACATTGAAGATGTTTTAGGCGCACAGTTATGATCTTTCGCAGAGGCGATTGCGCACGCCTTCAAGTTGTCGATCGCCATTTTTTGAGCTCAAGTTAACCCGAAGAGAGCTGCACATGGTCCGTTCAAAATTGCTCAATCTGGTACAAATTTGACTTTACTTGGTTTAAACAGCAAGATGTGACCCAGAAAGGTCAGAAATTCAAAATTCATCAAATGACCATTTTTTCGAAAAAAATTTAAAAAATCCTTTAAGTTAGGTATACCTGAAAAAATTATTTTTTTGTGTGATAACGACAATTATCAATTTGGTTGCATTTATAACCATATTCTAGCATGTAAACCTTGCGGTATCTGTTGAGCCTTTGATTTTTAGGTTTTTTGTGGAGTTTTTTCCACCTAAAGTGGTTCACTTTTAGGCTGGATAGTGTGGCGAAAAATGGCGAGCGTTGTGTAAATAAAATTCAACCATTGGGTGCCGGTGCAAAATGGCCGACCGTATGTATGAAGCATGTGCGTTACGACCATTTGGCTACTAATGGTGATGTGTTGTGTGCCATTTGGTCGTGCAAGGCCCCGTAAAACACGTTTCGCGACGTGATCTGGCGATGACCATATAACAAAACGAGAATGCCAAGGTTTGAAGGACAACTATCTCAAAAGGTAGGGGGATATTTAAAGATTTTTTCAACTACTGGCTTTCTCTGAGATTGTGAATTTTTTATATATTCATCACTTTCCATACATAACTATTTTTTTAAAATAAAGTGTAACATAGCTAATATAATGTAGTTAAAGATGAATTTGTTTTGTCTTCTTGACCCTTACTTGACTGTCTGAGTGAGTGTGGCAGTGCCCCCGCGTGTGAAGTTGAACTCGCTGAGCTGATTAAGTAAGCCAAACTTGAGACGTAGTCTTGAACTTTGAAGACAGCCTGACTTGAATTGAAAATGAAATTTGAATGTCCAATTCATCACCATATTCATGCGTCCCGACGACACATATGATTTTTCCAAAACCCCAGCGTTTTATGTCCGAATGTTAGTTAGTTAGACCAAAGTTTTAAATCCTGTTTTGTCCCCAGTAACGGGGTGGCCGGCATCACCTCACACTCAGCATACGGCTTGTTGTGAGGATTTATTGGAGCAAAAGATAATTAAACCGGATGCCCTTCCTGGACGTCCAATCCACCAGTATTGGCGGTGGGCCTCGCCTTTGGGCACCTTTGCCCCACATTGCAAGGCAGCATGTGCTGACGGGCTCTCCAGAGCTGACACGCTTGTAGGTAGATCTTCTTTTTCATTCTACCAGGGTAACCAGCTACCCTCCTCATCAGATTCCTTACAATCCGATTGGGGAGTCAGTTTAGCAGCCCGACGACTCGGCCCTGGACAGGTGTACTGGTTACCAGATACCAGTAGCAGAGTCTCAAAGAAAACTTGACTGACATTATCAAAGAAAACCTGACCTGATATTAATAAGTCGTGTATGCATTTCTTCGTTCCTACAAACAACAAAATCCGTAAATTGGATTAATGACTCGAGCAGACAGTCAACTGACTGAAACAGACACCGACAGGACAGCTTGGCATCCTTAAGCGCATGCGCCAGTTTTCATCGGGCTGTCTGCAAGCAGGGCAAAAGGCGCACACCACAAAAATACGCTCTGGCTCCTGCAAACTAAGTTCATTTTTGGATTTCAAAACCCCGCGTTAAAAAAAATAGTTCATTTTAGTAACATCTTGATACCGATAACTGGATAGATTTTTTGAGATACGGGCGCGTGTTGATGCATTTTCGTCCGTTGGGTGGAATGCGTCAAAGCCCCACTTGCCTGTTGGTTTTCTTCTTTTTTTGCCTGGTTTTGACGATAGACCTATCTGTTTCCATCACTTCAACGAGTCCGCGGGGTCACATTTATGGCCTAAATTATAACAATACAAAAATTAATAAAAAAATAAGGCCTACAACATAGGCCTCAATAAGATTTACGACATAGGATTGGAGTAGGAGGCCTCATTGAGTGGGCCTAGACCCCAAATGTCTGTATTCACAGGGGCCCCGAACAGGGAGTCTTGGGGAGGGGCATGGCGCTGGCACCTTTTCATTTTCAACAAAAGTAAGCACGATTCAATCTGCTTCTTCACCTGGTGGCAACTTTTTGTTTGGTCCTTTAATCATTTTTTTTCCACTTTAGTTGTGATTTTATCTTTCATTTAGGCCTATAATGCAAGCGGCAATATGTTAAAAACATTAACCACCCTCGTTTACCGAATGGGGGGTGGCAACGACCCCCCCCCCCCCCTTTCGGGAGAGAAGTACCAACATGCCCTACACAACACTGTCACAGGCACTTGATTTGTAGCAATGATAGCATGGGTCCTTCCTCCTCTTCAATTGATACTAAAATGAGTACCCAACATGCCAATATTACGTCCCAATGGCGTCATAAAGTTCGTAGGCCTATGTTAGCAAAATTGGTCAATTTCCATAGACACCCATAGGGGAAATTATTTTTTTTGCCACAATGTTAGAATAATCCGAATTTTTCATAATGGTGTTTTGGCTATAATTATGTGGGAAATGAAGAGCATTTAGTGCTATAATAATGTTTTTGAGTGCTAAAATTGCGAAATAATCATTTCCATCCTTATCATTATTTTTAATACGTGTGCCTCAAACATAAAGACGTCATAGTGACGTCATAATGGGGATGTTGGTAGCTTATTTTGATATCAATGGAAAGAAGAAACCTCAAGCTAACCCTTTGGTACCAAATTTGCAGGATGATCGGATTTTCATAAAACGAAAATCAAGGGGGTGGGTTTACCCCCCCCCCCCACCCCCTTTCGGGCGTTTTTGTTATACAAAATGCTCATCAGGTAGACGAGAGGTTTAATTATAAAGCGTATAGCCTAAGGACAGATGCATTATTAATCATGACCAATTGTGCACACTACAACAAAAAACTAGAAATTTTCTTGATTTGCTCTAAAATGATAGGTAGGACTTTGGAAGAATACAGATTTTTTATGCCAAAATGTCAAAGCAACACACTGTAAGATCCCTATAGAGCTTCGGCCTACTAGGCTCAGGCATTCAGTGATTTTAGCCTAATTTTGGGGTTTGCCGTCACTTTAATCAGTTGGGGGGCCCCCGTAACCAGAGAGGGGAGGCAGGGGCAGCTGCCCCCCCCCCCCCCTGGTGGATGATCTTGCCCTCCCCTTACCCCCCACTGAAAAATATTAGGTGATTTTATTCACACAGCCATTTACGTGAAACAACATAGGCCTATACTATCTAACAAATTTTTAAAAAAATCATTCTTGCCCCCCCCCGTAATCTTTTTCCTCCCCTTTTCCTTTCCCCCACCCCCTAAAAAAGCTGGATACGCCTACTGACTTTATTTCTGAATCATGAAATATCGGACTAATCAAAGTACAAAAAAAACACTTAATTATGTTAGTTTAATCGAGATGCTGAATTGATCCTTGGGCAAACGAAAAAAATGCAGGTGTGTGTGTTTAGTCTCTTCTTACCAGGACTTTTTTAAAACTGCTTTTAAACCCCTAATTCGGCAATTCATTATTAAACAACCAATAAGTACGAATTTTGGTACCAGTTTTTTTTCGTGGGTCCTCCTCTTTCTTTCGATACCAATATGCCCAGTACGTCAGAATTTGATGGCACAAAGCCCGCTACGTATCCCAATCCGTGACTAAGGCTAGCATTTAAAATTAAGCATTATTGTAATTTCTTCTAATATGTTTGGTTCTTTTTATTCTTTTTTATTCTTTTGATACATATTGTAGGCACTAAAACCCTCTTTAAAAGAAAATACTTTTGCCATGATTTTAGAGCCCAAACCCGAATAAAAATATGACAGTCCTAATGTTTTGGGTGCAAATTGATTTTCCGCCTTTGTGGCAAACATACCGAAATTTAAAAAAAAATGTTGTTGTATTTTAAATGTGCATTTTGTGACCGTACCGTCATTTTGATGCATGCAGGGTAAATTTGGTACTTATTTTGGTCACAATGGAAAAGAATGATGGTACCAAAATAAGTAATCGGGTGTTAAATAACCCCCCGAAGGAGATTAACTTGTGTGCAAAAAAGCTTGCTAAGTCGAGGGAACAACAAGTTACATACAACGCACGCGTGCATATTTTAACACTTTGCCAAAAGGAAATGAAATCCGCATCTCTTATGCCCCCCTCTTCTTCATTCCTTCCTCTCTTCAAGATTTTTTTCTTTACTCTTTTCCTTGCGCTTTACGCGCGGTGACTTTCTCCCGGGGGGGGGTTCTTAGTGGAAAAGGTGTAAGGGGATGTGTGACCGTTAGGATCCATTTGCATCCATATAATGAACGGTCCATTTTTTCCTTTTTCTTGCGCACTTGGTATAAAGAAAGGTTTTCAATTTCTTGGCAAAGTATAAAATTTCGGTAGTGGTTCAAACACCGGCCGCACATCCGACCACAACCCAAATTGAGCCCCCCCGGATACTTTCCCCTGTTAGGAACATTCTCCATTTCTATCACCCTCTCCATCTCGCGTTCTACTTTCCTCTTTCTTCCTTTTCACTTTCCTTCATGCCCTTTCCTTTTTCTTTTTCTCCTTCTCCCTTTCGCCCTACCCTTCTGCTCCCTTTTCTCTTTTTCATCTTTTTCCCTCTCTTTTCCTCCTTTCCTTCTCCTTTCTTCTCCCTTTCCTTTCTATCTTCCATCTCCTCATTCTCCTTTCTCCCCTTCGATCTTGTCCCTATTTTCCTCTTTTTAGTCAACCAGTTCTACTTTGGGGGAAGCCTCTGGCTCCTCCCTACTGGTTTTTACCCCTGCCAAACATCAGCATGCCCACGGACTTCTGACCATCTCACTATACACAGGTTTTTTGGTCAATCTTGTCTTACAGTCTGAAAAGTCCATGGAAGCGCTCTGATATTCATATCTTGAAAGCCATTGGATGTTTTTTTTAGCGGTCAAAAACCAAATATTTTGCTTCCGCCAGTTCGTTATTGAAATTTTGTTCCTCTTTGACTGTCCTTCCAAACACGCGCGGCGTCTTTGTGACCTCATTACCCTGTTACGTACAAGTAAATTGTATTGCGACATTGTTTCTTGTAACCTCCTAATTGGGCAAATGTATAATTGTGTCTCCATTTTAATAGTGATATCACCGCACTCGATTAACATTGTATTACATTTCTGTCATTTTTGGATAAAGCCCCCCATCCTAGGCTCTCTTAGGACTTTGTACTATCGTGTATTAAACTAAGATTCGGTAGCTGATCATAGGGTTAAGCTGATCATAGTTCTTATTTCTTGGTTATATTGGACCCACGAAATGCATTGGTGTCTTTGCTGTCAGGGCGCAAGCGGGTAGGTCTTTGAAAAGATTCATCAGGATTGTCCATAAGATAATTATAAGGAAGGTTCAAACAGATAGACGTATTCAATAGCCGCCAGGGGGGGGCTGGTGCGGACAAGATAGACGCATTCCAGTAATACAATACATTAACCTCCATGTCAATGATCCCTGCACAATCGCAAACATGGATCGATGGACAGCTTATGTATTGTAGTCTGGAATGTTGGATCTTGTCCACAACATGTCTGGTGGCTGACGTCATATTGAATACGGTATATACCTGAGCGACGTTCGTGCTACTACGAGCACTTCTCAGGCTAATGACCAGCTTCCGCGTCAGCCTTTAGGATTTGGTTTGATACTAAGAACTCCTTACAAAGCGGGTAGGTCCTTATGGCTAAATCCCAATGCGCGACACCTGCCGCGGCAGGCTCCTTTGGCCTCGCTGCCGGAGTAGGACATCAAGCCCATCCTGAGCTATCCCAGCTGGCTATAGCCAGCGAATGCCGAGCCGAGCGAGGTTGAACTTGCCTGTTATAGTGTTTCCGGCCCACAGGCCTGCTCCCGCTTATGGGTGCCCTCCATCTTACGCCATGCCACGACCCAACCGCTTGCTGCCTCGCCTACCGTACTCAAGTTGATGTCGGGCTGCTTCCCCACTACTCTCGACGGGGAGGTGCACCCAGTGGTATGGAGCTCATCTCCCTCTTCGGGCAGAAGGGAGCTGATGAGTATGAGCCAGAGCGGTAGTGATGACCACCTGCCCTCGGCCTAGTGCCTTCAGGGACCCGAAGCTTCGAGCTTCAACGGGGTCAGTTTGTACCCTCTCAGGTTCTGGCGGGTCCAAGCTCAGTCATCGGGTTGGGGCTGGTTAGCCTGCCTTTCCAGCCTTGTCCTTGATTCCGTCGGGTAGAGTGGCTCCTTCCAGGTGCATGCACCCATTCCGCCTTCTCGCCTGGCTCCTTTGGAGGCCCGTCCTCCGCTACTTCTACTACCCAGAGACTTCGACGTTTCAAAAGCCAGTGCTGGTGAGGGTAGCTCTGTCTTGGACACTTACCCGAGGTGATCTGTCAAACAGCTTCAGCTTTGCAACGGTCCAGGGCCACGTTCTCTTTCCCGTGTGCAATTATTGGTCAATGAAAGCAGCACCCTCTTCAGAGACTTCTGAGGCTGCCACGAACCCAGCGTCACTAAGTGACCACCATCAGGCAGACCGCGATATCCCCAGACTTCTGTTTTTTCCCTCCGATTCCCTGAGCTCAGAAGTGGTGTCCGAGGTCTCGAAAATCAAGCCGGGAGCAACGTCCTCTTTGGAGTTCGTTCTGATCAACTCTACTTGCTCGGCCCCAGAACAAGAAAGGGTGTTGTAATGTAACACGAACTCAAGGAAGCCCAAGCGAAGGTCTGTGGTGTTCAGATATTCGAGCAAGAATAAGTTCAGAGGTTCCTATTCATGCTATGGCAAACATGCCAAACATGCCAAGAGAAGGTCGGTGGTGTTCAGATATTCGAGCAAGAATTAAGTTCAAAGGTTCCTCTCTGCTCTGGCAAACATGCCAACCAGGCGGAAGAGATGAGGGCCCACCCCCGCGGAAGGAACACCAAAGCAGCCCACTGACTGGGGTTTTTCTTTCAGAAGATTCAGGGACCAAGACGGACAGCACTCGTAAAAAAAAGGGAAAGTATCGTTTCGTCCTGAGGGCATGGTGGCCGCGCGCTATTCCGCGGTGTTTGAGTTCTGGAGATAGCATCCCGCAGGTGTTTGGTCGACGTTCTTCTTGGCTTCCAAGGAGGATAAGGAACTGGCGTTCATATGACCCCCGAGCAATCATTTGTCCTCACAGGTTCAGAGAGTATTGTGCCCATCCTGCATGCCCCTCAAGGAGAAGTGGCGTCTTAAAAGTCGTGAAGGACGCCTGCCTACTGCCCAGGCCCCATCTCAGGATCATCGCGGGCTCAGTTCGAAATCCAGGGTCAGATGTACGATTGGCCATGCCTCCCCTTAGCATGAGCCTTTTCACCTCGCCCGTGGTGGTCACCAGGGCAGTGGACGCCTACCTCAGGCTGCAAGGGGTCAATATCTGCATTTATCTGGATGGGTTGCTGATCTACGACCCATCCTCCTCAAAAACGATGCGCCAAGTTCAGTTCATTGTCCAAATTCTGCAGAGGCAGGGTGACATAAATTTCGAGAAGTCCAACTGACCTCTCTGCAGGACGTAGTTTATCTCGCTTCGGCTGGACCTGGTCCTAGGGTTCCCTCTCTAGAACAAGTGGTTCCCCTCAGCGATTTCCTTAGCATCTATGGACCAGGCTTCGACGCGCAATTGACTCTGCTTGTTAGGCCTATTGGCCAGTCCTGTGGACCTAGTGCGTACTGCCGCTTTCATAGGGCAATTCAAACGCACCTCGGGAAGTTTTCCAGGCCTGCCAATAAGCACCCAGAGTCCCGTTTGATTCCTTTGACAGAATCGGTAATGGAACACTTGGCATGGTGGTGAGTCATTTCCCTGAGTGCCCCGTCGCGTCGACCATGTGATCGCGACGGACGTGTGTCAGGTTGGGGGCACATGCTGAACATTATGCCTTTCCACGACCTATCCCACCTCGAATGGTGACTGGCTGCAATGGTATATGGTCTAGTCAGAAAAAAACACCGTGATGGTCTACATCAACAAACAAAGCGAGACCCGGTGTGATAGTCGGCTGGGAGCCATAGTCCGGGCTCCATAGACGACAACAGAATAAAGCGTGAAACTAATGTTGCATGAAGAGTCAACTGAATCGAGTGCCCTATTCTTTACCGTCGTAGGTGGACTATGAGTCCGCGGACTATAAAAACTTCCTACACTTGCCCTCTTATCTGTGTCTCGACACTCTGCGCATCATTGCCTGGTGTCCGAACGGGTCATCACGTTGTCCGCGGTCCACATTCTGGGAGTAGTCAATCTAATCGCCGATGACCTTTCCCGAGGAGGTTGTCGAAAACAGAATGGGTCCCGAATCGTCAAATCGTTCAGTCGGTCTTCATGCAGGAAGGCGTCGTAGATACTGTCCACACCGGTTCCCTCTACTATTTCTCGAGGATCTTAAGTGACTCCGGGGCTCCTGTGATTGAATAGTCAGGTTCAGAAGGCGTATATGCCTTCCCACCGATCCCAATATTTAACAGAGTGCATGCAAGGGAGGCCTATCGTGTTATTCTGATCACCCCGTTTTGGCCGCCGAAAGATCTCTGGTTTCATCCATTGGTAGACCTGTTGGGACCCTCGCTTCGTTTACTACTCCGTCCAGATCTACTCTCATTACTGGGTGAAGGGGCTACCCAGCACCAGCCTACCACTGGCTGAGAAAGAGGCTTTTCACATAGAGGACTGCTTCACTCATCGTAGCCAGTAGAAGGAGATCCACTCTCGAGGCTTTACAGTAAACGCCTCGGTCCTTACTATTGGTGGTGTCGAGAGTGAGGTATCTGTCCCATTTTCCTTTCTGTAGCCCAGGTGGCCGATAAGTGACCAATACCTTAGTGATCCACAGATGTTTTGACGACAGGTTGACCATCAACGATGATGGTTCTATCCGTCTGGACAGGATGTTCAACATTAACCCCCCGCAGGAAATCGCAGTAAGACCCCTTCTTGGGATCTTAATACTGTCCTAGAGTATCTTACGAAGCCCCCTTTGAACCTTTAAGCAAGGCCTCATTCAGTTGCTCTCGACTCTGGCTTCCGGGAGAAGAAGGTCAGAGATCCATGCATTGTGTCTCTGTCGTCGTCTGACTTCTCCCGAAATAGGGTCAAGCTATTATTCCGACTGGATTTTCTGGCCAAGAATGAGAATCCTTCTTTAGTCGCGCGTTCAAGCGTTATCCTTCCCCGCTTGACTCTTCCGTTCGTAAGGATCGCATCTGATCCTGGCATCTGATGCCCTGTCGATGCCAGAGTAATACCGCTCTCTCAGGGCTTTGGCTGACCATAGCTGTTTTAGGGTACCTCTTACCTAAAAAAAAGGAAGGGTACCTTTTACCTGGAAAAAAGGAAGGGTACCCTAAGGGTACCTCTTACCTGAAAAAAGGAAGGGTACCCTAGTGCAAGTTTGCCTATAGTCCCTCGTCCAAAACTACACTAGCCAGGCGGATGTGCGTAGTCATTGCTGATTCCGGTGCTATGAAAAATGCGGGCGACCATTCCATCAGGGACATAGCGTCAGGGGCTTTCTGTAATGGAATCTCCATTGCTAACATCCAATATAATGTCATGGTCGTCTCCCACAACATTCTCTTCTCATAATATATATCCCTAACATCCCTTATAACTGTATTTAAAGCCACTATCAGTCATTTTTTCAAAATCAAAATGCCCATTTTGTCTCTAAATTGCTAGTGTTAGGTCATATCAACACCTTATATTACTGTTCATTAAGCGGTCATGAAGATGCCATTTGCGACTGTTTCTGCGTCTAAAAAAAGTCGGATCCCGACTTTTATTAGTAAACAAAGCATAAAAATCATCATTTCTTGACAAGTACGGCGCGTTACGCTTATCCACTTATATTACAGGGGTCTTTACTATTATAACAATTTCCAACACAACAGTGCAAAAAAATGCACTTTGATGAAAAATAGGGGGCGCTGTTTGTTACATTTTGAAAAAATCGCTGACAGTGGCTTTAAATGCTCTTTTGAAAAAAATCACGGAGCGGACCCCCACTTTGTTTTAGGGGGAAATTGCCCTAGATCTAACAAGAAAGATAAAGCTAGCTCCCTTTTTTAGTCCTTGAGCTGCCCTACAGACCCGTATACACTTGCTCCATCAGATAATTAATGTTGATTTGAGTTACATATGCATAGGACTTTCAAACCCAACAAGGTGGAAAATTCCAAAACCTGGCAAACTCTTGGTACAGCCATTTATTCAAAATGGCTGCCGGCGGCTATTTTGAAAAACATAAAATGTCACATTTCAGGAATTATATCAACTAAAAAAGCAAATGAGATGTCTTTTTCACTAAATTCTGACATTTCCAATCCACTGGAAGTGGTTTTGAAATTCAAAACCTTCACAAACTCTAATTATGGCCATACATTTTCAAAATGGCTGCCAGCAGAGATTATGAAAAACATAAAATGTCATAATTTTGGTACCAAATTCACTGCAATGGTAAGTGAGGTGTTGACTTTATTCAATTCTGACATTTTCAACCCACTGGAATGGTTTTGAAAATTTAAAGCCAGAGTAAACTCTTATGACGGCCATATATTTTCTAAATGGCTGCCGGCGGCCATCTTGAAAAATTGAAAATGTAAAGGCAAATGATTCTCATTTTCACTAAATTCTGCCGTTCCCTGACTCCAGACTTGGTGTCCGAGGTCTCGAAAATCAGCCGGAGAAGTCAACGTCCTCTTTTGGATGTTCGTTTCTTACTCAAAACTCTACTTGCTTCGGCAGAACGGTGTAACACGAACTCAAGGAAGCCCAAGCGAAGGTCTGTGGTGTTCAGAAGATATCGAGCAAGATAAGTTCAGAGGTTCCCTCTGCTCTGGCAAACATGCCAAACATGCCGCAGCGCAGGTCTGTGGGTGTTTCAGATATTCGGAGCAAGAATAGTTCCAAAAGGTTCCTCTTCTCTCTGGCAAACATGCCACAGGGGAAGATGAGCCCCCCCCCCCCCGGCAACCCAAGCAGCCCACTGCCTGAGGGGTTTTTCTTCTCAGAAGAATTCAGGACCAAACGGACAAGCCGCGTAAAAAAGGGAAAGTAATCGTTGTCCGGCAGGGCCATGGTGGCCGCGCTATCTCCGCGTGGTTTGAGTTCTGGAAGATAGCATCCCGCAGGTGTTTGGTCGACGTTTCTTCTTCTTGGCTCTCAGGAGATCAGGAAACGGCGTCTCATTCTGACCCCCCGAAAAAGCAATTCATTTTGTCCTCACAGGTTCAGAGAGTATGTGCCCATCCTGCACTGCCCCCTCAAGGAGAAGTGGGCGTCTTAAAAGGTCTTGAAGGACGCCTGCCTACATGCCCGGCCCCATCTCAGGATCATCGCGGGCTCAGTTCGCATCCAGGGTCAGATGTACGATTGGCCATGCCTCCCCTTAGCATGAGCCTTTTCAACACTCGCCCGTGGTTTTCATACCAGTGCCAGTGGAACGCCTACCCCTCAGGCTGCAGTGGGGTCAATATCTGTCATTTATCTGGATGGGTTGCTGATCTACGACACCTCCTCCTCAAAAACGATGCACCAATTTCAGTTCATTGTCCACATTCTGGGGGGCCGAGGCAGGGTGAACATAAATTTCGAAAGTCCAACGGACCTCTCTGCAGGACGTAGTTTATCTCGCTTCGGCTGGACCTGGTCCTAGGGTTCCCTCTATTAGAACCAGTGGTTCCCCTCCAGCAATTGTCCTTAGCATCTATGGACGCAGGCTTCGACGCGCAATTGACTCTGCTTGTTATGCTATTTGCCAGATCCTGTGGACCTAGTGCCTACTGCCGCTTTAATAGGGCAAGTCGAACTCACCTTCGGGAATTTTCGAGGCACTGCCAATAAGCACCCAGAGTCCCGTTGATTCCTTTTGAAAACAGATCGGTACTGGAACACTTGGTCATGGTGGTGATCATTTTTCCTTCCCTGGTGCCCCCCTTCGCGTCGACCCTTTTGAGACGCGACGGACGTGTGTCAGGTTGGGGGCACATGCTGAACATTAGGCCTTGTTCCACGACCTATCCCACCTCGATCAAGGTGACCTGGCTGCAAGGGGTACTGGTCTAGTCAAAAAAAAAAAACACCGTGGTGTCTATCAATCACAAACAAAGGGGAAGACCGGTGTGATGTTCGGCTGGAACCAAGTCCGGGCTCATAGACACAACAGAATAAAGCTTGAAACAAATGTTGCATGAAGAACAACGGAATCGAGTGCCCTATTCTTTACCGTCGTAGGAGGTGGACTATATGGTCTGCGGACTATAAAAACTTCCTACACTTGCCCTCTAATCTGTGTCTCGACACTCTGCCTGCGCATCATTGCCTGGTGTCCAACGGGTCTCACGTTGCCCGCGTCCACATTCCTGGGAGTAGTCCTCAATCCCGATGAACCTTTCCCGAGGAGGTTTGTCGAAAACAGAATGGGTCCCCCGAATCGTCAAATCGTTCAGTCGGTCTTCATGCAGGAAGGCGTACGTCCACACCGGTTCCCTCTATATTTCTCCGGATCTTAAGTGACTCCCGGGCTCCTGTGATTAGAGAGTCAGGTCAGAAGGCGTATAGGCCTTCCCAACCGATCCCCAAAATTTACAGATTCAGGCCAAGGGTCCTATCGTGTTATTCTGATCACCTCGTTTTGGCCGCCGAACGAAATCTCTGGTTTCATCCATTGGTAGACCTGTTGGGACCCTCGCTTCGTTTACTACTCCGTCCAATCTACGCTCATTACTGGGTGAAGGGGCTACCCAGCACCCAGCCTACCACTGGCTTGAGAAAGAGGCTTTTTTTCACATAGAGGCTGCTTCACTCTCAATCGTAGCCAGTAGTAAGGGATGCCACTCCGAGCTTACAGTAAAACGCCTCGGTCCTTACTATTGGTGGTGTCGGGATTGAGGTTTCAAAATAAACGCCCATTTTTCCTTTCCGTAGCCCAGGTGGCCGAGAAGTGACCAATACTTAGTGTCCACAGATGTTTGGACGACAGGTTACCATCAACGATGATGGTTCTATCCTCTGGACAGGATGTTCAACATTAACCCCCCCGCAGAAAAATCGCAGTAAGACCCCTTCTTGGGATCTTAATACTGTCCTAGGGATCTGTACGAAGCCCCCTTTGGAACTTTAAGCAAGGCCTCATTCAGTTGCTCTCGACTCTGGCTTCCGGGAGAAGAAAGGTCAGAGATCCATGCATTGTGTCTCTGTCGTCGTCTGGACTTCTCCCGAAATAGGGTCAAGCTATTAATTCCGACTGGTTTTTCTGGCCAAGAATGAGAATCCTTCTTTAGTCGCGCGCTCAAGCGTTTATCCTTAGCCCCCTGACTCTTTCCGTTCGTAAGGATCGCATCTAATCCGGGTATCGATGCCCTGTGATTGCAGAGTATACACTCTCTCAGGGCTTTGGCTGACATTAGAGCTGTTTGTAGGGTAACCTCTTACCTAAACAAAAAGGAATGTACCTTTTACCTGGAAAAAAGGAAGGGTACCTAAGGGTACCTCTCACCTGAAAAAAAGGAAGGTACACTAAGTGGCAAGTTTGCCTATAGTCCCTCGTCCAAAACTACACTAGCCAGGTGAGTGCGTAAATAGTCAAATTGCTGAGTCTCCGGTGCTATGAAAAATGCGGGCGACCATTCCATCAGGGACATAGCGTCAGGGGCTTTCTGTAATGGAATCTCCATTGCTAACAGCTACTTATAATGTCCTGGTCGTCTCCCACCCCCATTCTCTTCTCCTAATATAATCCCTAAACGTCCCTTATAACTGCATTTAAAGCCACTTCAGTCTTTTTTCCAAATCAAAAGGCCCATTTTGTCTCTAAATTGCAGTTAGGTCATTATCACAACACCTTCTTACTGTTCATTAAGCGGCGGTTCCTGAAGATTGCCATTTGGACTGTTTCTTCTTTTGTCTGCGTCTAAAAAAGTCGGATCCCGACTTTATTAGGTAAACAAAGCATAAAAATCACATTTCTTGACAAGTACGGCGCGGGTACGCTTATCCACTTATTTTACTGGGGTCTTTACTATTATAAACAATTTCCAACCACCACAGTGCAAAAAAATGCACTTTGATAAAAATAGGGGGGGCGCTGTTTTTTTACATTTTGGCAAAAATCGCTGATAGTGGCTTTTAAATGCGCTCTTTTTTTTTTGAAAGAATCACGGAGCGGACCCCCCCACCTTGTTGTTAGGGGAAATTGCCCTAGATCCCTAACAAGAAAGATAAAGCTAGCTCCCTTTTTTTAGTCCTTGAGCCTGCCCTACACAACCCGTAAACACTTGCGTCCGTCAGGAGAATTTTAATGTTGATTTGAGTTACATTGCATAGGACTTTCAAACAACCCTACAAGGTGGAAATTCCAACCCCTGGCAAACTCTTGGTACCGCTTTAAGTAAAAAATCAAAATGGCTGCCGGTGGCTATTTTGACAAACAGAAAAATGTCAACATTTCAGGAATTATAATCAACCTAAAAAAGAAATTAGGTGTCCTTTTTTTCACTAATGCGGACATTTCCAATCCAGACTGGAAGTGGTTTTTAAAATCAAAAAGCCTTCACAAACTCTAATTATGGATGGCCATACATTTCAAAATGGCGGCCAGCGAGATTATGAAAAACATAAACTGTCATAATTTTGGACCAATTCACTGTCAATGGTAAGTAGGTTCGATTTTATTCAAATTCTGACATTTTCAAATCAACCAATTCAAAACACAACCCACTGGAATGGTTTTTGAAAAATTTAAAAAGCCAGAGTAAACTCTTATGACGGCCCATTATTGTTCTAAATGGCTGCGGCGGCCATTTTAATAAATTGACAATGTAAGGCAAATTGGATTCGCATTTTCACAAATTCCTTCTGCCATTTTTAGACCAATGGAATGATTTTAAAAATTTTTAAAATTTGCCAAACTCCACTTAAGAGAGGCCTAAAATCAAAATGTACAGGCAAATGATTCTCATTTTCACTAAATTCTGGATCCTGTCTGCATTTTTAGACCAATGGAATGATTTTAACATTTTTAATTTGCCAACTCCACTTACGGCCATGTATTTTCAAGTGGGCTGCCGGCATCCATCTTGAAAAAGATAAAAGCATTATTGCGGACCAATCAAGCTAACCCAAGTAAATGTTTGGAACTTTTTCAACTTTATTCTGGCCTTTTTCAATCTAGTGTTCTAGTTAACAAGTTTGACCATTTAACGAAAGAAAATAACTACAACATCATGGCAGCAACCATACAGTATATCAGATGTCGTTTTCCAGGATCATCAGAAATTCACGGACAGCCGTCTTTAAAACGGCCATATAACTTTTTTCAAATCACTCCTAAACTCAGCTTTTTTCTTTATATATCCACACATAAATAAAACAAGTTGGACACAAACAATCACTATGTATTAACATATCATCCCTTCAATAGTTGACTTGAATGCTTTGGAATTGTATTCGAAATGCACAATACAAGTTTGGGTGTTCTAAAATCTTGATCTGACTAAGAAGGTCAATCCATGTCTTAAAAGAAAAGGTCACTATATTAGGACTCTTTCTACGGAAGATATTCCTAGGCTAAGATTCTAAAGCTGCTCCCAGGGGCATTTCTGATAGTAGTTTTTGCATATAATAACTGCACCATCTCACAGGAGAGTCATTCTAATCCTACAATGAATGAGTATTTTCTTACAACTGTTTTGCCACAGGAAAAAAAAAATTTTGGTCTTAAGTTTGTGATACATAGCCATCACCTTAAAATAATTAAGACGCAAACATGCAACCTTAGATGGTAAACAGAACGATGTTATAATAAATGACTCAGGCAGTTTTTTTCAGCAAAGGACTGAAATGGCTTTGTTTATAATATACAAGAAAACGCAATGCAGAGTTTGATTTTCGCCTGTCGTATCTTGTTTGACCTTTCCGTGACCTTTGTGGTTTAATGAGTACGAGTACGAGTCCTATGATATTCAGTTATATATGCATTTGTTTGAATAAAGTTAACGGCCAGTGCCGCTTATTTAAAGATAGAAAACAATAATTTTGGTTTTAAGTTGCTTGCTTGAAATTTCTTTTTAACAAAAAATAGATTAATCCCAAAAAATCCCACCAAAATCAATTAAGCAAAAAAGTAATTTACTCGGGGAGATACTGTTTAACCATTTGATCTGAACATATGCTTGACAAGAAATGGCCATCCGTTAATGCTGGGTTAATTTGTGAGATAGATAACCCACTTTAATGCATAATGCTTCTATCTATCATACCAATTTCATGGAAAACTTTTCAAACTTTTTAATTAAAAGTAACTTAATAAGTTAACATTTGTCCACTTGTTTTCCAAGGTATTAAAATTGGGAACAAGCAGTTAAAACGGGGGTAAATAATGGGGGTTAGAAGAGAGTATGGCATTAGCGGTTCGGGGGGGGGGGGATTTCCTTTACTTCTTTCTTGTCCCCAGTTTCCCCCAGCACAAAGAAAAATGATAGATTTTTTGTGGCAAAAATCACCCAATGTTGGCAAAACCAGTGATTTTTGGACCAAAAATTTGTTTGAAAATCTCAAACCTGTGATGTTTTGGCACCTCCAAACAATTCACTCACCCTCAAATTATTTTCCCTTTGCCTTGCCCTGTTTGCCCCCCCCCCCCCTCACGAAAATCTTGCAAGGCACGTATTTCAGGAGGTACCGACTTCAGACCCTTAACTGGTAGCATGACACCACTGTCGCTGAACCAAGTGCAGCCGTAACTTGTTATATACAAAACAGGACCACTATCATGAGATTCAGGACATTGTGTGGACATGAAAATGTCGCACTGAATATGGACAGTGAATCGCACTCAATGTATTGTGCGGCTTGGCTAAGGAACCCCCCCTTTGTGTTCCTATGTGATGTTCCAATCCGGGTGGTCAAAGGTTTTGGATGATCTAACTAGCCCATCCAAACACTCAACCAATTTTATTCCTTCACCTTTTGATTGATTCTGCACTAAGTTTCAAATAAAATTCTGCAAAATCTCCAAGGTAATTCAAGGGGAAACACTAATGGGCTGCATGTTCTGTCCTATTTTGCTCAGGGGCCCATCATCCCCATTGAGACATGCCCCAGTGGAGTAAGGAAAGCCCGAAGGTCTCAAAAACTCAACTTTATCAGCAATTAATGTGATTGGGGCTCGGTTTAAATAATGGGAAAATAAACTTCTATTGCAAAAAAAAAAAACAAAACAGACACAAAGCAAAACAACAACACACACACACCATTAAACACAAATACACCTCGCAATGTCAGGAAATACAATAACCCCATTCGAAGTTTTCTTCTGTTATTTTTCATATATTTATATTTATTTTATATCATTTTCTGATTTTAAAAATCGCCTATATCAATGTTATTTTTGTTTTATTGATGGCAATTAAAGGTTTAAAAAAAATGTCCTCTTTAATATAACCATTTCACTATCAACTAGGTTGTAAAATGCCAGGAATTTGAATGAAAAAAGAAAACCTTGCTCCCCTTTGGAGAGCGCGACTGTTGAAGGATTTTAGGGCATAATGTTGTTCAAAATGGCTACCGACGGCCATTTGAAACTATATGGTCACATCTAGATTTGCTCTTAAATTTTGAATTTTCAAAACATTATTCCATTGGGATGGAATGTCAGAATGGATTAACTGACACCTCATTTGCCTTTGTAACTGATCTGGTGGCTAGAATTATAAAATTTATGTTTCTAAAAATGGCCGATAAGCGCCATTTTGAAAATTAACGGTCCTACTTAGAGTTTGTAAATATTAAGAATTTTAAATAATTTTATTGATTTTTTAGTTTTTTTGTTTTTTTGTAATTATTAATATTATTTACCTTCTTAGCTGATATAATTCATGGATGTGACTTAATTTTAATGTTTTTCAAGAGCCGGCCGGGCATCCATTAGAAATATACTTTCGTCATTAGAGTTTACTCTGGTTTAAAATAGTTCAAAACCATTCCGGTGCGTTGAAAATATCAGAATTGAATGAAATCTACCCCTGACTTCCTTTGCAGTTAATTGGGTTACCAAATTTATTATATGGCATTTTGTTTTTTTTTCATAATCCTGTGGCACCATTTGGAAAATATATGGCCATAATTTATAGTTTGTGAATGTTTCAAATTTTAAACCAACTTTCAGTGGATTGGAAAGTCAGAATTTATTGAAAAAGACACCTTATTTGCTTTTTAAGCTGATATAATTCCTGGAATGTGGACATTTATGGTTTTTCAAAATGGTCCCCCCGGCGCATTTGTGAAAAAAATTACTGATACCCGAAGAGTTTGCCAGGGTTTTGGAATTTTCCACCTAGCAGGGTTTTGAAGTCCTATGCATATTTAACTCAAATCAACCTTATAATTCTCTGACGGAGCAATTGTATACGGGTCTGTAGGGCAGATCTATAAAACATACTTTTGTGCTGATTTGAACACGATTCTAATGAAAAATTTTGAAAGGAAAGTAACTCCAAAGAAGAAAGTTTACAGAATGTACATAATTGGGATTCAATCGCAGTGACTGCCAGAAACTAAATCAATTGTAAACCGGAGAAAATTTTAAATACAACGTCAATCAAAAACTGTTTCTGGTCCAATTTAAAATCGACATTTAACTTATCAACTGACCACCCATTTTTTTCTTCAACGGCCGGGGGGGTCAAAAAAAATCTCTTAACAAACACTCTTTTACTGGATACCTTTGCTAACTTCTAAGTATTTTTGGAAATAAAAGAACAAGTCGTTGACATTGACTATGTGTTATTAGCATAGCAACCTTACCCGTCTTTTCCACAGCATGGAATTTTAATAAATTAAAGAAAATAATCCATTACAATGATATTCTTAAAAAGAATATTTTATCAGTAAATTCGTTGAAAGACCTAATCTCCACCATCGTTTATAAGATCTTTCACGTATTTTACACAGTCCATTAAACCACGCCGGTTTAGTAGATCGAGGCTATTTTTTCTTTTTTCCCCGCACAAATACATCTCTTTTTCACAAGAGATAAACCTCGAGCTTCTACTGTTGCGTTTTCAATTTAACGTTGACCGCATATTCACATTCAGAGTCGAATGATGATGGACAAAACTCTGAAAGAAAGTTGTTTGACAGATTGCGACCAAAATCTTTGTGCAGGACCATAACCCATAACTTGATGCGTAACCCCCATTTCTAAATCACAATTTTACAACAAACACACCGTTTTATTAACGAAGAAAATCGAAACTATGTATTCAACCTATATAAATGAAATACTGGTAACTGTTGCCGTTCATGGATGCGACTAAAAACGTGGTTTTTATAGTAATCCACGGTACATATTACATGTCTTTGCATATTGTCCCCGGAATATCCTATAAAAAAAAGGTCAACACTTCCATTGTTTTGACAAAGAAGGGAGCTTGATCTTTTTTGTAACTAAGCATTTAAGCAGTTAACTCTAGTATTTCCTTATTTTAATCCTTTGAAGCTCTAGACCAAAATTCTCTCCCCACCTCCCCTTTTTTTAATCCAAATCGGAGCAACTTCAAAAACCGGCATGACTTTGATTTATTCAGTCTAACCAATTTGAAATACAAATAAGTTCGTTATTTATTATTTGTTTCAATGAATAGGAATCGGGTGAGAAAAGTCTTTTTGTGTCGTCAGCAAAACAAAAATAAAGTGGGATGTTTTAGAGCAAAGTGTGGAGATCATAATATTAGAAAAGAATACAATCGTTGCGAGGGCCTCTGAATACCATATTTGTGTTAGGTGTGCGAGGAGGATATCATGATTTATAGTGTCAAAGTCCTTGCTAGAGCTCGAAAATCCAATTGTGTGTGTTTTTATCCAATTTTAAGCTATTGGCAGTAAGTGTCATTGCCCCATGTTTTTTGAACGTTTAGTAGGCCTAAAACCAAATTGATGCGAGGTAAGATATTGGCTTAGTTTTAAAGATGGCGTTACGTTAGCGTGTTTTTAAAAAATTGGGAAAGTCCATTTGAAATGAAGAATTAAAAATGTGGGCAAGAACATAGCAATGGATGGGATAATTTGTTTGAGGAGAGTATTGCTGATTGTCGGTCCGGATGCCTGCTATTATGTGTTTTTGAACTTTGATTGTTATTTTCAAGAGTTTCATCAGGAGAAGTTGGGAATAAGAACAAACTACAAACAGGGAAGTTTGTAGGTTGAAAGAGGAGATACAATCAACAGTTGGTTCGGACGAATGTTTACCTGCAAGATTGCTCCCTATATTGGTGGCAAAGAAAATGGTTCAAATATTTCAGGCAATGGTCCCTTCATTCGTGATCTTTCGCCAATATTAATTAGTAAAAAGCAGACTTAAGTAATCTTCTTTTTTTGGCCTTTGGTTTCCTTTTCTTTTCTCTAACTTAACTCTCATTTAAAACAGATAAGAACAAGCTGATAAATACGAGCAGTAAACAAACAAACATTTGAAGAAAAGTTTGGTGTTTAAAAGACACCTCTGAGCATACACTTGTAGTAATTTTCAAGGTGAGATCTTTAGATCTGTGTACCAAAAGGTTTGAATAAATAAGCCGTAGGTGATTTTTTTTTTTTTCAGGATGGTTTCCTAATGCTGTGAGAAGAAACATACAAAGTCACCTAGAGACCCCTTTGCTAATTGATGAATAATAGGGTAAAAGTAAATACAGGGTAAACACTTTTAAAATGATTCATTGAGCTAAATTATGGACTATATTGTATATATTCTCCAGTCACACTCATAAAGAAAGTTCTGACTTTGGAACTTTAGTTTTTAGGTATATGGCAAAATTGTTTCAAGGTCATCGTGTGGTAAAATTATCAAAATATACATTTTAATAAACCAAATTCACAAAATTCCTCGTGCATGTTGTAACCGTCATATTAATGGCAACATTGCTCATTCACACTATCTGCAATCTCATCTATCCCAAATATTGGCTTTATAGGGCATACTTGTGACCTTCCATACCTGTAAAAACATGTTTAGAAATGAAGGCAAGGTGGGTGTTTAGAGGTTAAATGTTTAACAATTAAACACTGTGTGTTAGAAATTAAACACAGAGGGCCGTATTCCCAAACGATGTGTTTAAAAATAAAACGGTGGTTAGGTCTAAACTGTGTTTAGCTAAACGCACGGTTTAAAAAACGGCAGGTTAAATGTTTGACAAGAGTAAAGAAAGAAGGAGGGGGGGGTACGGACAAAGTGGGGGGGGAGGGGCAGGGAGAGACAGGGGAGGCGAGCAAGTGAGAGTATAGAGGCTAGGGGATAGGGGAGGGGAGGAAGGCGAGGGAGGGGTAAGTGAAGCGAAAATTTGAAGGGGGTGGAGGGGGGAGGAGGAAGGATGGGGGGGGGGTGGGGTGGGAGAGAGCCAAAGGTAAATAGAAAGGGGGGGAAAGAGGGTGAAGAGGGGGGGCGACGAGAGTGGGAGTCAAAAGATGGGATGAGGGGAGGCGGGGAATGGAGATAGGGGGTGAAAGAGAAATGAAAAGAGGTCCGGGTGGGGGAAGGATATTGGGGGGGCGTTTAGAGAGGGGTTTCGTTGAGCTAACCAACTGTATTTCAACGCCGTAAATATCATCCACCGAACGTGCTTATCTTCGCCTATATCAATACGTGTGCGTGAAAAAGATTTATATATGCCAGACAATGCCTTCCGTAGTTGTAAATGCAACTCATGAAGCCCACGGGTAAATTTCAAGAATTCGCGTTACGCAAGGAGCTTTAGAAGATGTTGAATGATGGAGACAAAGCCCCGGGCCTATTTAAAACTGTTTTATGTCGGTGTGCCGCACTTGCTATCATTCAATACTATAACAGATAAACACGAGCATGAAAATAGAAGCCAAAGGAAAAATGGACGAGAAGAAAAGAACTGAGAACCCCTCGAAAGAAAGATAATAAAGGAGGTACTGGTCTAACCACGAGTATCACTTATAGCTGAAAATATCTACCATTTGAGTGAAACGTGTCTTTAAACCCGCCTTAAACTACCTACCCGGAACCAGTCTAAGTTTAACAACGTTTTTAGGCATGTTTACGTGTTCGGCTAAATTTAAACAGCGTTTAAAGTTAACTAAACGCATGCTTTGAGACTTGCGTTTATTTTAGCGGGCGTTTAAATTGCGAATTTCAACCATTGATTAGCGTTAAACAATCGTTTGAGAATATACGGGCCATGGTGTTTAGAAATTAAACATTGGTGTTATAGAAATTTAAAGTAAAACATTGTGTTTAATATTTTGACATGGTTTTGAGATTTAAACGTTTATAAAAGCATTTAGGGCCGTTATTCCTCAAACGATGTTTAAAATAAACGGTGGTTAGCCTAAATGTGGTTTAGCTAAACGCAGTTTTAAAAAACCGCAGGTTAAATATTTTAACAAGTCGTTTTGCTAACCAAGATATTTAAACGCCGTAAATCTCATCCACCGAACACCGTACGTTGTGCTCCGTTGAACAATATTTATTATGTCAGGATAATGCCTTCCGCTGTTGTAAATGCCATTCAGGAAGCCCACGCGGTACAATTCAAAGCATGGCGCGTTACGCAATGAGCTTTAGAATTTATTGAATGACGGAGACAAAACCCGGGCCTATTTAAAACTGTTTTATGTCGTTGTGCCGAACTTGCTATCATTCAATACTTATAACGATAAACACGAACATGAAATAGAGCAAAGAAAAAAAATGGACGAGAAGAAATCAACTGAGGACTCGGAAAAGAAAGATAAGAGAATAAAGGAGGTACATGGCTAAACAAAGAGGTTCACATAGAAGCTGATAATAGTCAAGTAGATTTGTATGTGAAAAACGTGAAGTTAAAACGTCTTAAACTACCACCGGACCCAAGTCTAAGTTTAACAACGTTTTTAGGCATGTTTAACGATTTTCGCTAAAATTAAAACAGCACGTTTAAAGTCACCATTTTGCTTGGAGGAATAGACTTGCGTTTATTTTAGCGGGCGTTTTTAAATTGCGATTTTAACCAGTGATTAGCGTTAAAACATCGTTTGAGGATACGGGCCTTAATCTCTAAAATGTCAAATATCAAACACACTTTGGGCCGTATTCTGCAACAACGATGCTTTAAAATAAACGGTGGTTAGGCCTAAACTCTGGTTAGCTAAAACGGGCACAGTTTAAAAACCGCAGGTAAAATGTTAAATGTCCGTAGCCTACCAACCGATATTTAAACGCCGTAAATATATCCACCGAAATGTGACTTGCGTTGTGAAAAAAGTTTAGTCAGACAATGCCTTCCGTACTTGTGAGCTAAGAGAAAGTCGCGGGTTAATTTCAAGAATGTGCGTTATGCAAGAGCATTAGGATTTGTTTATTTTCAGCGCTGTAGAAAAAACACCGGGCCATTCACAAAATGTTGTATGTCGCTGTGTCGCATTGCTATTATTCAATACTATAACAGATACACACGAGCAAAAAATAGAAGCAAAGGAAAAATGGACGGAAGAAATCAAACGAGGACTCGGAAAAGAAGATAAAGAAATAAAGGAGACAACTGGCTAACCACGATATCACTATAGCTGAAACTATCAGGCATTTGTGAAAGCGTGAAGTTAAACACGCCTTAAGCTAAAACAAACCCCATTACCAGTCTAAGTTTAACAACGTGTGAGAGAGCCAGGTTTAACGATGTTCGGGGCTAAAATTTAAACAGGCTTTAAAGTTAACCATGCTTTGAGAATTCCGTTTACTTTAGCGGGCGTTTTAAATTGCGATTTAACAGTGATAGCGGTTTTTTTTTTTTTTTATTTTGAAAAACAGAAACATCGTTTGAGAATCCGTGCCTAACTTTTAATTTCTAAGACACCGAAATGTTTAAAATTTTTTCTAAACAAACCGTGTGTTAATTAATTTCTAACCACCAAAGGCCCGTATTCTCAAACGATGTTTTAAACGCAATCACTGGTTAAAATTGCAATTTAACGCTCGCTAAAATAACGCATTCTCAAAGCAGGTTACTTTAAAAAACGCTGTTTAACTTTTGGCCGAACATCGTTAAACATCCTAAACCGTTGTTTAAACTTAGCTTGGTCCGTGGGTAGTTTAAGGCATGTTAACTTCCACGTTTTCCAATCAAATGGTAGATATTTTCAGCTATGTGATGTGATACTCGTGGTTAGACCATTTCATCTCCTCCTTTATTTCTCTTATCTTTTTCCGAGTCTCAGTTGATTTGTTCTCGTCCATTTTTTCGTTCCTTCTATGTTTAGTGCTGTGTTAATCCATTTTATAGTGTTTGAGTGATAGCAAGTGGCAGGGGCACAGCGACATCAAAAGTTTTGAATAGGCCCGGTTGTTTTTTTTCTACATCTCTGAACAAATTCTAATGGCTCATTGCATAACGCAGCATTCTTGAAATTTACCCGCGGCCTTTCTGCTTAGCATCAAGAAGTACGGAGGCATTGTCTGACAGAAACATTGTTCACGCGCATGTAATTATATGGGCGAAGATATCACAGTTCGGTGGAGGATATTTACGGCGTTTAAATATCGGGTTAGCTAAACGACATGTTAAAATATTTAACCTGCGGTTTTTTAAACTGTGGTTTATCTAACCACCAGTTTAGGCTAACCACCGTTTATTTAAACAATCGTTGAGAATACGGCCCAAAGTGTTTATAATTGCGAAACCTGAAACCACCTAAACAAACAAACACCACCTTGCCTTCACTTCCTAAACACTGTTTTTTTAGATTGTCGGCCCTCTAGCACCTGTCCAGATGAGCCTAAACTGTGCAATACACTTGCCCTAAAATACTTAAATAATCTTTTTCAGTGCATACCATTAGACGACAATTTGATACATTTTTGGAAAGAACTGGGGCATTCTGAGTTTACCACCCGAGTATGACATTGAAAAGTTATTTCCAATAGTTATAAAGCGTCAATCGCAGATAGGACAACTATACTTTTTTTTAATCTATGAACTTAACACAAACGTTGTATACCACATTTTAAACGCATTTGAAAAATTTTAGAACTTGGCCCCCGTACAAACACCCCCATCACCAATCACCCCCTCCCCCTTCCTTGAAAATCACAAGAGGGACTCTTGGGGGCATTTGATATGTTTTTCTCCTACATAATCCTCTTCAGCTATAGTATTTTTTCCGGGCGTTGTTCTAGTTTCTGGACTACGAAATCCACTTTGAAATATCTCAACCGGGTTTGTCCTTCAATCAGGTTTCAATTTATTGATCCATTACTGAAATCATGCCATTCTTTTCATAATGCTGCCGTCGATATCAGTAAAGGGCGCTTGCACGGCATGTCAATAGGTATCTTGGCCAGACCTGCCTCCAGAACAACCCATCATGCAGAGAATACAAGAATCACACCTGTAGAAATGCTGACATGTTGTAAGGTGGAACCAGGTGCATGTATTGTATCTTCCATGCTTGGTTGATCTGGAGGGCAACAAAAGTCCATCTGAAAACATAATCGTGACAGGTGGTTTTCACCTCACCAGCGAAGAGATAGGCCAGCGACACACCATATAGAGTAAAATTTTGGACGCAAAAACACCTTTTCAATTTCAATTTCAACAAACAGTCAAAAAGGAAACGACTATATTATCGCATAGTTACTATCATAGCAATGTTCACATGTGCTGCTCTTACAATCAAATCCTTGACTAAGGTTCGCCTACAGAACCCGACCATGAGTTGTGCTTGAAGGAATCCAAGACCACGGCAAGGTCGGATTGGGAAACGGGCGATATATGGCGACCAAATATCTTCAACAAGATGTGAAAAACGTTACAACACACTCAGCAACACGGTACGAGTTATTCTTTTTAAGCACAATTCCGCACTGTTTTCGACATTCATTGGACAACTAATTCAATAGAAACCACACATGTTTTAATATCTTTGAGCCACTTCGAATTTATATAGATGCTTCAAACAAGTTGGTGAAGTGAAAGGACAACGCATAACACTACTTCAAAGTTGATTTGAAGAATCACGTGTGTGATTTTTCTGAAGAATGTTCTCTTGCGGTTGTTTTCATACCTTTTCTATTGGAATGTGCTTAAATACCAAAAATATTTCAAAAATTATATAAACTCACGCGAATTTGAAACACTGATAATTTTTGGCAGTCCTTCTCACCTATTTACGAATGTTTGTCCTCAGCTACAACGGAAACTAGCAATGAAATCCATGCGTGCTATTGGAAAGATCTTGTGGATCTTATACTAGAATACGCTGAAAATACTCATATAAAAATAAATTCATCTAGTAGAGATGCCACGAGGCCGTGGGCAAATCAATAAGGCTGTTGGACTGTTTTCCACCGCAACAACGCTGAGTTATAACCGAAGATTCCCTTAATGGCAACTTGACATCAAGACCCGAATGTTTCCGAAGCCTTGCTAAAAGCGCATTGTTCGCTCGCAGCTCTAGCGAAACCATCAATGATTTATGTCATCGATGCAAGACGATGTTCAACTTGCAATACAACGACCACGCTGTTACGTATCGCTATAAATTGTTTCGAATCATGAAGATTTTGCCGCTTGATCCTACATGGAAGTGGACAACTAAAATCTCATCATTCATTTGAGGTCCGTGGCCTTTTGAAGTTAAGACTGGCTAGAAGTTAACACCAATGTGTCTTTGGAGGGAAATCTATGAAAGGAAATAACAATGGGCGTTCCGTACAAACTCAAGAGCAACGGCTGGGAAGTGGCGCCAATATTTGACGACCAAGAGCTTCATCAGGTGCAGGCAGGATGGCGCGCGATATCATTCATGGGATTACTTGGATTAAACTTTTTTTGCAAATGGGAAGATCTTGCATGACTTTTAACGGTGCGACGGGACCAGGTCCCCTTTAACAATAGGAACAGATATATCCATATTCGAAAACTTAAAATTATAACAAAACAACAAAACATAAAGTAATAAATTAATATAATTTTCAAAATTAAAAGGTTTGAATTCTCCGATGCTGCACAAATCGAACATGTCATCATACTTCTGATAAAAGGGGAATTTGCTGATTCCCGTGCGTTGTCACATTCGTTCATATGCAGAGCTGTGGTTACGAACATGTGCTCAAATTGTGGTCAGTTGCAACTGATGACCATTACCTGTTAGGTATATGGTCTCAGAGAGCATACTAACACGTATCGTTCCATCTCTTTAGGTTTCTGTTGCTTAGATAAGGGTGTTGTTGTATCCGTCCCAAGTAATAGATGATATCAGTCAACGTCCCGGTTGAACGTGAAAAAAGCGAATCAAAACTAATTGCAAGAATATTAATAAGATGATGGTCTAGTTGATCTCAAAATAATTGCAAACAGAATAATTTGGGTGTTTACTTAGAATGATTTTCGAAAGTCTAAGGAATAATTTTTATTGAGGTATGAGGGGAACATGCATTTGCAGGTGAAAAGTTCACATGCCTAGATTAAAAGGTAGTAGGTTTTCCTCTCTCTGTGGGCTTATGTTAAAAAGGCACTATCAGTGAATTGCCACCCTTTATCAGAATTTCAAGATTGGCTTAAAAATGAAGGATAAGTGTGTAGAATTCAAATATAAAAAATTTTTTTCACTGAAATTACCGACAGAAAACGATTTTTTTTTCTTAGTAGGTAAGGCTGTTTGTTGTTCTTATTCTGGTGCCCCCCCCCTTATTACTTTGTAGGGTGTGGTAACGATACCTATACAGATTGCTGGAGATATGGTCCTCCGGGATCACAGTCCGGAACAATGGTGAACAATAGGACAATCGATTCGTTCTCTTCACGCACATTAGTTTCACGCTTTATTCCGTTGTCGGCTATGGACCCCGGACTATGAATACCTTTTCGGACAATGATTACTTTCACACCGGTTACAGACATGCCAAAAAATCTGATTTTGATTATTTTTTTTTTTCGATTTTTTTGGATGATCAATCGGTCAGTTGATATGCCTTTAATAACTCTACCAGGTCTTTCTGGATTAGAAGTTCAGAATGCGTGATCTTTTTTCAAAATTATGAGCACAGGGTAGAAATGATGTACGAATTTCTTCTAAAGGTGATTCAAAAAAAAACTTGACCCAGATTGTAAATTCGCGGCCATTTTGAATTTTTAAATAACATACATCTAACATATTTGTGTCATCGGAAAGCCAATTTCATTATCTTCTTTGCTGGCAAAGATAATTGCCAATCGATAAGTATAGCCGAGCTATACACTTCCTTTGAATCAGTAGTCATTTTTAACCCCTATCCAACGGATTCCGCACGTTTAAATACACGGGGCCCTCTAAGCAAATGACTCCCCAAAATGATGAGAAGGGTATTGGTCCATGTTTATGTGAAATTAGTGGGATCTCAAAGGTGAAAAGTCAGTGATATGTAAGTTTATTTCAACACACCTTTTTAAGATTTGCTTTTTTGTCTACAAATATAGACAATACTTTAAATATCTGAAAAGTTTGTCACCGATGTCTGTTCCTTCATTGGTATGATCATCAACTTCTCCAGAAACTGATAACAACATAATCAAGTTAATGTTTATTTTTCAAATGAGTTTAGAGGCTGGAGGACTAAAAGTGTTAAGATGGCATTGGTGGTAAAATTGCGACTGAATTTTGTGGGGTTAAATATAGCGTCGCATTTATTCACAGTCTATAAATAGCCCGATTTTCGTCTGGACACTGATTTGCTTGCTGAACGCGCTTCACTTCAATGCGAATCCGTGGACAGATCGCAAAACTGACTAATTGATTCAAACTACTGTAGCTCGGTGCTATACCAACCGATGTGAATGATCTTTGCAGCAAATACAGATAAATAACTAAGCGTTTCAGATGATACCAAACAACTTTTAGATTATGGGTTACTTAAAAATTCAAAATGGCTGACACCATCAGGGTCAGTTTTTTTTGACTCGCCCTGTATATCGATAGATGGGACCTAAGCCGGAATGATATGCAAAATTGGCGTGCGGTGGGCATTTTCTAACAATCCAATTTGACCGCAACCACTCTAAATTCATTAAAATGGCCATATTTTTGGTGTTTATATCCAGGTTTTCAAAAGCACATGCAAGGAATCAAAACCGAACGTGTTCTTAATAAATTGGTGTGATTTTGGCACACATCAACTAAAATCATTGAAATTTATCACACACTATCAATTTAACGTGATATAGACAGAAATTCTTGGCTCTCTATGCAGTAGAAACCCATATCTGAGACATTTCTGGTGTGTATGCTTACAAATAGATGACAGTCATATGACTTTAAAACTAAACAAATTGCCAAATTATATTGGCCGGCCTTCGACAAAATTTTTAAGTGTGTGGTCGAAACAAAATAAAATGCCACATACGAGTTTGTAATGTTCCAAGATATATTTGCCTACTTTAATTTAAACAATTAAAGTTTTGCTATAATTTTTTGAGGTATATAGTAATTTATAAGTTTTAAGAATGTTTAAAGGCATAGACCGCACCGAGAAGGTTTTGGTTAGACAACGAGATACCAATAGCTGAATAACGAGGAAAATTCAGATAAACGTATAACTTTTGAAATATGACATTCTGCCGGAGACCCGTTATTGCGTGTAGCCCCAGGAGAGGTAAAGGTTTCCTATGGGGGTCCAAATATTTAACTGCTCTAAAGCTAATGAATTAGTTCAAATTATTCTTTAAGGTTACCAGGAGTAAACAAAGTCAATTGGGTCACATGTGTTTGGTGCTTTCCTTTCCAGATATTTGGAAAATAGGCTAAAGGTCATTTGTTTTTATTTCAAGAAAGGTCAACAATTGAATACCAAGATTTCTTGTAAAAAATATTAAATAAAAACATATTTAGATACTGATTCAAAAGATGCTTTTTATTTTGCATGGGATTGGTTCCCTTTCATAGGGCGGGGTATAATGTCCCCGTCCCCGTAGAGTCCTACAGGGAATTTTTGTAACCCCTTCCAGTATAATAACACAAGGAGATTCCGAAAGTGCAAAAGCATTTCATATTTGGAATTCAGATCATTAAACATTTAAAAAAAATATTTTTACAAACAAATCTGGGTATTGCAACGGTGACCTTTCTTGAATAACCATGACCTTTAGCCTATTTTTCCCAATCTCTTGGAACGGAAGCACCACACGCGTGCGACCCCAATTGACTTTTACACTGCTTACCTAAGGAAGAATTTGAGCTATATTATATTAGATTTAGAGCAATTCAAATATTTTTGACCCCCATAGAAACTTTACCCCTCTCTTGGGGCTAACACTCAACACGGGTCCCCGTGCAGACCTCTCAATTACAAAGGTACATTTTTCTCCTTAATTTTTCCCGTGTTCAATTTGTTATCTCGTTCGTCTAACCAACCTTCTGGGCTGAATGCTCTAAAAGGCAGCCCATATTGGCCACTATTAGAAAAATAAATTTTCTGAAAGTTCCAGAACCAAAAATGTCCGATAGGATTTCTAAATGAATCAATACTTTATTTTTATAACCATACTATCTTATAAATTACCTCATAGTAATAATTGGTTATATAATCCATATAAGCAGATAGTTGTAGCTTTAAATATCTTAAAAGGTGGCTGCATTGGGAAGTTTATGTGAAAGAATATGGTTTGTGCAACGTTTGGTTTATGACCCGGGCCGGTATGCAGCATCTCGTTCAGGTCAACAGTTCACATAATATAGTAATAAAACTTTGTACGACTGTCTGTTCAAATAATTTTAGATGTCCGGTTTTTAATTAATAATTCAAAAAATATAACGCTTTCGAGAAAAAATCACTAAAGAAAAGTTTTAATTCATGCATGGACCCAACAAGATCATGGGTTCCAACTTGAAAACCATATTTCTTCTTTGGATTTATTCAATTTACACTGATTTTCATTGCCAAACGACAAACTGGGTCCAGTGGAATATTGACTTTTGACTCTGAAACTTGATGACAGCAGGCATTCACCGAATTAGAACACTATTGTTCGTGGACCTTTACTTGATTCAGGTGGTTGAGCGTGAACTTAAGCATGGGCATTAATGCATCGTTGGATCAAAATACGATATCTTAATAAGAGGGCCCGTCTGTTTTATTCAATTGGTTTACGGACAAAAGGAATCATACAGCTCTACGTAATGGCGGTCCATTCAAGTTACATTGCCGTGGACACCTTGCATAGCATCTCCGTTGTATTGCAAAAAACAAAGGTTCGGATTGATCGTGAGCAAAGTGGTATTATTGTATTTCATACAAGTAGCAGACAATATGATCTGAATAATATCTCCGACGACAATTTTTACTACCTACAAAGAGGAGTCAGTGGAGCCTTCCACAAAACGTAATTACTAATGTACCAAACCTTTTTGCCTCATTTGAAAAAACCGAGGGTAAAAATACCCAGATTTCAATAGATTTGAAGGTTTAAATGTCCCATTCCTTATGTCAGTAAAAAACGTTTTAGGCCAAGGATACCAAATAACTTTATTTTCGTTTGTTTATTTCGAACGGCGTATTTTTGGAAAGAATTAATAAAAACCAGCATCTACGTTAATTGCACAGACGTAAACTTATATATGTCATTACGTAGTGTGGTGATATAGTAATGACCTTTATTCGTGAATTCAATAAAAAGAGGTAGACGTTTCATATAGAAGTCCTGATGCAAATGAGGTATTACAATTGATTCCGTCAGAACTGTATGAGGTTGTGCAGTAGTGCTTGACGGAAAAAAATGAATGGCAAACCTCATTTGAATGCAATGGTGACTTCCATATGAAACGTCTACTAAAAAGACACCACCTCGGCAGCTAATTCTCTGTGGTCTAGAAGTAATGGAATGCGCTCGAATCTAGAGGTCGGGGTTCGATCCTATACACTTTAAAACTCGGGGTAAAAAAATGACCAAAGTGGTATTTTTGACCCCGTCTTAGTTATCAACTATGCACCTACTCCTATAGTGGTCACTGTAATGACCACGTATTTGTGGTTAAAAAGTAACCCTTGTGTGTCAAACATATACCCACGTTTGTGGGTCAAATACACACCCCCTATACTGGGATCATCTGATTTGGGTTCCTTAATAACCAATTCCATGGTTGTTTTTTTCCAACCCATTTTCGGGTACGTCAAATTTAAAGAAAACCAACCGTTTATAATGACAATTACAAATCCTCTAGTAATTTTGTTGTGTGAACTATTTTTTTTTTCCTCATTTAAAAACATTTTCCTATAATTATTGTATTAACTATTACAGTAATATTGCAAAATTTTTAAGATAACCATTTAATAATTGGTCCTAAAAAGTGCTACAATGTATAAAATAAGAAAATTTGCATTTTTTTTCCTCAACCTAATAGTTACATTACTTAAATGTATACATAGTCATAAAACTTGAAATCTTATATCGGTTAAATATTACCATGATGCCAAACAACAAAGTACACTGTATCATACAGGGCGAGTAAGAATATACAGGGTTGGAACAAAACTCCACCTTTCTTTGTCATTTGTATTCCCTTTTCCATTAAAGATACATGGATCAAATTCTGTCATTCATGAACCATTGTATTTTAAATTACACTTCAAACAAAATAAATATTTTTTAGCACAAAATTGTGCCATGTTGGGGAATATTTTTTCTGAATTGTTTTATGTAAAAATATTTTTCCCTGATTTTTCAAATAAAAAAATAATAAAAATGTGGTAAAAACTGCCAAAAAAATAAAAATGGGCAGGGCCTACCATGACTTTTGTATATTCGGGCAAATTCCAAAGTGGTCACCCAAATATAGAAATCAACTTTCTTCAGCTACATGATTCAAAATCAGATTGAATTTATATAATTTTTTTTGTCCAATTCATGTTTCCGTATATATACAAAAGTGTGGTTAAGTCAATATTGTGCCCATCGGAGTGCGACGGATGGAATTTAAATCAAAAATGCTCTAACTTTTAAAACATTAAAAGGATGGTTGGACATTTTGATATTTTGCATTTTATTGGTTTAGTCATCAGACAATTTATGAACAGAACCAAAAATTCCTAAATTTGTTTTTAGTATAAAAAAAATGGGAAAAACTATTGTTTAAATTCCATCCGCGCATTTACAAACAATTTATTTCCACAATAAATGTAACAAATATCAAAGCTATTAGAATTTAAGTCCTTGCCTATTATAGATAATTAGAAAAAACGCTATATTTACAGTGGGACCCCAACATTGTGCCACTTTTGTGACGGACAGAAAACCAGGTGCGATGGACAGAATTTTCTGGTTTATTACGCATCTCAAAATTGTTGTAAAAGGCCTTCTTTATATTCCTATTAATAAATAGTGAATAAATAAATAATTGAGTGGACATATAATAAATCTGAACATTTCTGAAGAAAATTTCCGTCCGTCGCAGTTTCGTCCGTCGCATATGTGGAAAAAGGAGTGTACGAAAAATAGCGGGAAAATGGTCTAAATCGGCATTTTTATTTAATTTTCTTGTACTTGTCCATGCATATGTTATCAAATAAGTTACACTCTCAGAAAAAAAGGGTTCTTTCTAATACCCTTTTTTTGCCCATATATACAACCCAAGAGCTCTTAAGTTTCTATAAAGAGTGAAATAACCTTCAAATTTAGGTAGGCCAGGAATTACTTTATGACTCATCATGTGACAAACAGTTGTTAATCAATATTAATCTTTTTGTTTTCAAAGTTATATTGTTTGTGGCCAAAGAAACGTTTTGAAGAACCTATCAGGTTCTTTACAGGGTTTCAAATAGGGTCTTCTTCATTGGTTTAAGAACCTTTAAGGGTTCTTTCCTGGTGATTTTTGATAACCTTATGGTTTTTGAAAAACCACAAAAGGTTCTTCAGCCAAGAAATGGTTCATGCAGCACCTTATTATTTAAGAACCCTTTTTGAAACACTATCAAATTTCGCCAAAAAGTTTATCTCAGAAAAAAATACATAACTTTATAAAAAAAATGGTTTGTAACCCCCCTCCCCCAAAAAAGATTAAAAATGTTAACACTGTTTATCACTTTCTACCTTTTTGCGCTCATCAAATAAAAATTTCCTAGGCCTACCTAAATTTTGAATGTTCTTTGTAGAACCTTTTACAGAACCTAAGAGGGTCATTCCATACCAATTCAACAAATTCAGTACAATACAAAAACAAACCATCACCATTGATTTCTTTTTTTTTTTGTTGTATTTAAAGCTATCCTGAGAAACCTTGAATCCTGAAATTTTGCTCTGGACCTCTTTTCGTTTTCACACGCTCCATTTAATTTTAAGTTTAAGGGGGGGGGGGGGTCACTCAAAACATTTACCGGTGTGAAATTCAAAATTCTGAGGGGCCATAAGTAAAGAACAGATCACTCAGCTCCTTCAAACTTGTCATTCTGGATACCTTTTGCTGCGGATTGCAAATATTGAACAGAAACAATCACCTTGGCCCCAATTTAAAATTACAGAATTTACAGGGGGTCAAGAATGGCTCAAAAACCATTCGGGATCATACTTTGGGGGCCATAAGTCAAAATAAAGTGGATATAACTTCCAAAGTTGGGCTGGCGATAGCTAATCTTAATCTAACCCTTTACAGACCTTATAGTTATTCAGCTTCGTTGTAGAGATCAGCTTTCGCAAAAACTAAAGTCCAATGTTGACCTTGAATTAGCCCCCTAAAAACCACTGTTAGACATTCTGCGCACTAAATTCTGCTTGAATTAAAAATGTTTGAGGGGTCCCGTGCTTAATATTTTTGCAAAGTTCATCATGTTTCCAAGTGTCTTCTATCGTAATGATGGTCTTCACAAGCCTTACTTCATGTAATTCAGCTTCAGTTGTCAAAAATATCCAGCCAAGTTAAACCATTTTAAGCCTCCTGTGTCGTGATTCTTTTTGCATTTAGAGAGTCCGTCTGACTGCCTGGACAAGGAAATTACGCTTGGCTACACCGCTGTTTCCGGCTAGTCAATGCTCTTGTTTCCAGACAACTGGCTCTAAACAGCGTCTATTTTCAGTTTTGTAGTTACATTTTACACATAACTTTCAAACACGCCCTTGCCGCTTTTATTTGCATCGCACGGTGTGTTAATTGAACCGTAAAAACGTCACTACAACCTAACATATACGCTGTTTAGTATACGATAACCTACCGTGTTGTTCCTAATTAAACGAACGCCAACTCCCTGCGCTAATAAATGCCCCCCTAACATTTTTGGATAAAGCTCGGAATGTCGATGAAAAATGAGTTTATGGCTTACCTAAATCACACATGATTTAATGGTCCCGGCAGTGACGGTCGTATCTTTATCATAAAATCGCTGTTGTGCACAGTTGTAATAGTTAATTATTTATGGAACTTTGACCTCTGAGGTGGCGAAAACAGCATCCCCTCCCCCTGCTCGTAGTCGTTTGTATTAATTGGTAATCAGCGAATACGTGTGTAATGGGATTTTGCGGATTTTTACCTTTCCATTGTTGACTGTAAATAACAAACGCCCTCCCTTTTGAAACATGCACCGCCCCGGGGTCGTTTAGTGGAACAATACGTATATATTAAGAAACATGTAGACACACCAATGATGTCACAAACAGTTCAATTTAAATCACTTCATTTTCTAATGCAAGAAGGACCTCTCTGTGACTTTTAATTACAGATTTTTGTACACTAGGCCCATATCTTCGTTCAGTAAACCTTCCTCAATGTTGGAATCTGCGCCCATAATTCATCTAACCCACCTTCAAAAGGGGACTCCGCTTGGATGGCCACCTTCACAATGAACAAAACTATTTTTCCTTCTGTAGGCATACGTATCGCTCCTAGTAGCAAAACACAGTTTGGGTCTGGCATGAGTCATGACTTTTTGAAGAAGCCCAGATAAGTATTCTGTTCCTGGTAATTGTACTAGCTCTGAAACAATACAGGAAAAATGCCATAGTGAATTTGACAATGTGACATACGTGCAATATTATCTCATCAGGGCTCCAGATCTTCCTTTATTAACTAACCTGTATACTTAGTACTTTTATGATTGCGATACCTTCATATTGTTGAGCTTGGCCAGTCATATTCACAAAATGACCGAAGAAAATATTTTCGCAATACGAACGTGAAATTCTGAATTAACATCATGCAAAGAAAGTTCAAATTATTGACTAGTTATCAAAGCCAGTTGCTTTCCTATAGCACCAAGATAATTCCCACACATGCACACATGCACAGATGCGCATCAAGTTCTACATGTGATAATTCTATTTCCCCGTCACATCATACATAATGTGAAGGAAGACACTTTTCTCAGCTGGAATTTATAAATATTTGCAGCTTTTTGACAGAAAAAAAAATTCTTTAACATTCATTTCTCTTAAACACTGGCAGAAAAATGCAGAGTATATAAGTGACCATCTCGTATAAACCGTGTGTTGCATTTTCAAAAAAGGGTTCTACCTAAATATGTGACTACACGTTTATGTTTCATGTGAAAGGTAACATTATTGCTTTCATATGAAATGGACTTGGTTTTGACTCAATATAGCTCATATGCCATCAAGTATAAAATGCACCAGACGACGTGGCAAAAAGCTGATGCTTTGCTTGGCCTTAAAATCAAAAACATGTGCATGAATCACATGTGACATTAAAATCACAATAACAGAAGAATTGTAACATATATTGTTCATGATTCTCGGTGGTCTAGTCTCTTTCCACCTTGACGTTTTGTGCACACACCCTCTCATTAAGACACCAATGCGCGATAATTTTTGCACGTGTAAGGGAAATAAAATACAGCATATACGCAATAATTGACTGCATGCAATTTGAATACTCTTGTGCTGACGTGAAAATGCATGTATTCGTTGTTTTATCAAATGTAAGCTTCATCTCAAGATTTGGCACAGGATTGTAATACTTTTGCTTCTACTTCAAGGTGGACGATCTAATCTACCATCTCCTTTCAACAAAATTGTCCTTGGCTTTAAAAAAATATAACACTATTACGGTTTGTTTCCAGTACACTCTCGCATTTATTTTTTGGGGCTGATCCATCCAGCCATTTACCAAGTGTTTTTTTTTTTCAGCATACAAAAAATTATAAAAATTAGACCAAAAATCAGCAGCCAATTTTGTGGCTTCTTGCCTGCATGAATTAAAAAAAAATAATAATAAAAAATGCATTTCGCATTTTACTTTTTAAGCCTGCTACTGACCACGCTTGTTTTTTTTTTTATTTTACCTTACAATATTTTTTTTCAACAAATAAACAAGACTACAGAAAGTATTTTCTTCGGATCAATATTTAATTTGCCTCATTGACATATTGATCCAGTATCAAATTTGTTTGTATTTGCACAGAATTCAGTCATTGATTCCTCCTACCCGGATAGAGAATCCTGCTTTATTAAAAAATTTGATAGTACCATTCCAGGGAATCCAACAGTCTTTGGCCATGCCTCAAAATCTGCTAATTGCTGCTTCTGGCTCCCGTCTTCCTTCCTTTTATACAGAGAAAAGTTGTTGCCTTCATATATTTGTTCTATGTTTTTTGTTTTACCACCAAACCTCTTCATTTCATTGCTTGTTCCTCTGAATAGACTCTGAAAACATCAATTTCAAAGACAAAATTACTATAACTACTAATACTCACAGCTATTTCAGTCCTTCATATATTTACTTGATTACACTGACCTAATTTGATCATGAACCAATTTTGATGATGAAATGAGAGGGGTTTGGTTCAAACCAGCAAATACTGAAATCTGCCTTAGGTTTACTATTAGTTTATTGGTGTCCCATTTCAGTTCACCATTTCACTTTACTAATTATAAAAACTTATTTCTGTCGCTGAAATACCATCATCTTTGTCAGTGATGGTGTTGGCGGTGGGATAGATTGTTCTTGATTTAATTTTGACGTGGGGCCTCCTCTCGTGTGAATTTTTCAAAAAAATGTTTGTTTCAAAGTTTTTCCATGTGTTCTCTGGGTACCAAAACACATTTTACGGGTAGTCCTTCTAATATTGCACCATTTTTTATGCAAGGAGGCTAAATTTTGCACCTTTGCCATAAAATTCACAGGAATTCAGAGAAAACTGTGCAAAAAAAAAGTTACTACCAATGTTTGTCTCATTTGTTCTCTGGGTTTCCATGCCCAATTACAGGTGGTCCTACATCGAATGTTAATAACGATACTTTTTGTCAAAAAGGATCCAATTTTCTTTACATTTTCTTTATCATGTTATGGTGGTCCAGGGGTTGTTAAATGGATCAATCTTTTGATTATTATTTGATACCCGGCTTTTGCGTGGTACAATAAATGTGTGTAGTGTAATACTAATATTGTATACAAAGTACTTGGATGCGTGCAATATTAAAAAAATCCTGCCGGTCCCGTTTCAACATAACTGGCCAACTTTTTGTCAACCTGGGGGTCAGTTTTTCAAACTTATTGTAACAAGCTTTGTTATGTTGTTTTTTAATGTGTGTAAGACTCTAAATTTTAGAAAAATAAAACACACCTTATTTTTTCCTCCTTTATTACTTTTTTAAGCAAGAGTTTGAACATTGAGCCATTTTTGTAAAAAAGGTAATAGTTTTTTTTTTTTTTTTTTTTTTTTAAATTAAATGTTATAAGAAAAAAGATATATTGAACCTATGCAGTATGCACCTTCTGCAATACCAGCTGAAATATGCACAGTGACGCTTGAATTTTGACAATTCTTGACATTTTTTGCTTCTATTATTTTAATCGCCAAAAACAGGTTCTGACATAAAAGCTTTTATTTTTATAAATCAAAAAAAGTAAACATAGCAAGTGATTTTTCATGAATGATTAGTGTGTTAGGCTGGGAACATTGTACCGAATGCCAGCAAATCTCACCCATTGAGTTTTTTTTAGCAGATAATTAGCTTTTATGTCCAATTGTTGGACGTGAATGTGAACGGATTCTGACTTAAAATCTTATCTTTTTGCATTTATTAAAAACAAAAACTGATTTTAAAGCTTCTATAAAAATATTAACACAACTAACTCCCCGAGTGATGCTTGTTTCATCCTCATGTCCTTCCAATATTCCAAGCTGTTAGATTTTGTATTGTTTTGTTGATTGAAGCTTTGCGTTGGACGGACAAATTTAAAAATGTGAACGTTGGCAATTTTTTGAAAATTTACTAAAACTGATCACACCTCAACGTAAGTTGGTAGTTCACACCCCATGGAAACAACTAATAACATACTATACATTTAAAGTTCGACCTCCTCGTTTTTTGAGATATGCCCTCGAATGTGTTGGACGTGACCCAAATGTGTTGGACGTGACTGGTGTGAACAGAAAATTTCAGCTGAGGGAGCCAACCATTTTCAGTGGTTGTCAAAACTTTTAGTACAATTAACACTAGAGTGAAATCACTTTCTTTGGGATATTAAGTAACACAAACATATAACTTACTTCATAAAGACACAGGGCTTCTGCAAAAGTGTTGGACGTGACAAATTGTGAACGGAAAAATTTCGGACAAGATTTCGAATAACCAGACTCTGATTACTTCAAGGCCATCCATACAATTTTGTGTGGGGATTATCATGAGGGATTGTCTTGGTAAATGATACAATAAAATGCCACAGATATCTACCACAGGAGTGTCAGTGTTATTGAATAAAATGGTGTTCAATGTGAATGGAAAATGTCACGTCCCACACCATTTTGATTGCTCCATATAAGTTTTTTTGAGCACTCTGCTATACCTTATTTGTCACATGGTAATAAAGTGTTCATAGTTGCCTAAAAAACTCAAAAGTAAAAATGACATGTTCTACAATAGCTAATATGGCAGGTGCTGAAAACAAAAGGGGGGGCAAATGTATTTTTTTGGTTGACGCGCAATCAGTTCCAAATTTGTTGGCCATTTTTGTGTGGGCCGTCTCCTGATACAAGCACTAATAAGTTGGGTTTAGGTATGGGAGGTAGATCTAAGTAAAAACACAAAAAGTGGTACTCTGTATCACCTTCCTGTAAAAAAATCCTATAGGGTTTTAGTGAAAAATTCCAAAAAGTGGCAATTACTGTGAAACGGGCCGCCCGCTAATATCAAGTTTCAGCGCACATTACGTCTGATGCACAAGCGCGCTAGGACTGATAAATAATAAAATATATTCATGCTTTGTTCAGTGATACAGAATACATTGTACTCGGCTAAAAATATTGCCAACATCATCCATCGGACTCCGCATATTTTCAGTGTTGCAATATATTTTTGCATCCATTCAGTATTATATATAATAGTCCACACCACTGTTTTTAAATTTGAATGTAAACATTTAAACTTTTAGACTGCTATAGTGGGGTACGGGGAAAATAAACAAATCCACACAAAATCCGTCTCACCATACTTTATTGTTTACATCAAATTTCTTATTATTTTTAATATTATTACGCAAGTAATGTTTATGTGTGTAATGGTACGAATATTTTATGCTGTGAAATATTGGCTGTTCCATCAAACGCCGATTGGGAATTGAATCATGCATGCATATTAATTAAGACTTTCGTCTATACTCGGGGACAGAAACCCTACTTGGACGAGTGCGTCCACCTGGTTTAAAAAGGGGTTGAGCTACACAGCGCGTATGAAACATCGTGGTCGTTGACCCAGCAACCCAATCGCTTCGATTTTTTCTGGCGTAAATCGCAGAGAAAAGGGTTCCTGTCCCTGAGTATTATAATACTTAACTGCGCATACATAACCTCTGTATACTCTGTCGCAGCGCGAAGTAGAATAGTGAGCGGGCGTATACATTGTGCCGCCTTTCACAAGCGCGCGCGTATAGCAAAGCACAAGCTGCACTGCAACTGAAAAGGCGGCACTCTGAGTATACGCGCTCGTTTGTCACTTCCATCTTCAACAAGAACAAAGTAAGAATTAAAATTTAGAAAGGCCACTTAATTAAATTGCAACTAAGACTCATGAGAGAGATTGGACATCAGGATATGCTGTAGTTGTGTATGCAGCCATAAAGGCCATAACGTATTGCACGCAATGTAGTGCGAGAAAGGTAGCAACGTTTTGCCGAAATGTCACAACGTTGCGGTGTCTTGGCCAATTAGAAATGAACAATTTCTGTGACGTATTATTTCAAAAAATAGACCGACACCACGTTGCAAAGTATGGTATCTAGCAACGTGTTGTGGGAAACTCACTTGTACGTGTTGCAAGCCTTCACAACGCGTTGCGAGCTGCACAACACGTTGCGAGCTTTACTTACAACCGAGTTGCGAAAGGTCCACAAGCCATAAGAGTCATAAAGTATTGCCTAAACGCGTCGTGAGAATATCAAATGCGTGAGTCATTTCGGCAATGCGTTGGCGGCGTCAACCAATCCAAAAATCATGAATTTCTGTGACGTATTTCAAAAAATAGATCCACAATGCGTTGCGGAACTACTTTTGACCCTTAGGGCCTTAATTCACAACGCGTTGCAAGCCTTGCATTCACAACGTGTTGCACCGCCTTCACATCCCGTTGCGAGCTTCCACAACCGTTGTGATGACACTAAGGGTCCATAAACGTATTGCTGCAACACGTTGTGAAGGTTTGCAACGTCGTTGTGAATATCGCACCGTTGCGAGATTTAAATTTTTGAAATACGTCACAGAAATTTCCCTGATTTTGAGTGGTCGACACCGCAGACGCGTTGCCAAATGTTGCAAACGCGTTGTGACTTTCCACAACGCGTTGTGGCAAATACGTTAATCACGACCATTGTATGAAGTATGGCTTGTGGACCTTCGTAATGCGTTGTGAAGCTTTGTAAAGGTTTGCAACCTCTTTGCATGTATCTCTCAACGCGTTTGCGGATTTATTTTTTTGAAAATACGTCACAGATTTTCAATGATTTTGAATTGGCCCTACACCGCAACGGCGTTTGCCGAAATGTCGCCACACGTTGCTACTTTCTCCTCGCAACCATTGGGGCATAGTTACAATTGCCTTTAGATCAGGCCCTTTTGATAGTCCGTGCCCTGGTTGTTTGACAGTTAAGCTTTACCGTAAGGGATAGTTCAGCAATGCTTGCACAACACATCTTTAGTTTACATGCAGTTTAATTCCGGTTGAGGCTGCCGATTCATGGGGTTTTGGCACAATAACAATTCTTTCCCTGAATTCTGAGAGGAGTTACACTATTAGCTTTCAGAACCATGGATTTTCATTAAACCTTACCATTGAATTTAGATAAGGATTTCCTCTAAATAGTCACAAGATCCCCTATTTGTAGTAATTTTTTCCATGCACGGACACTCCATCGCCATTATCGTGAATTTAAAAACGATTTTCGAAGAATTCCTGTGGGGCGGGAAAGCCGATGCAACAAATGTGTGTTGTGCATATATTCTGTAATGCAGGTCATAATAATTTGAAAAAGAACTGCTGTCATTCGGTCACTGCGCTAGCTTTGTTTTAATATAATGTTAACTTACTTTATATTTAATTGAACTTCACAATTAATATAGATTTACATGTAGTTGATAACTGCGAGTAAATATTAATACGCAAAGGTGTCGGCAAAATGACCACTGATCTTTTGATCACGTCTTTCGTAGTCAAAATGACCCATAAAAATCGTACAATAATAACCCCCTATGTGGTCAAACCAACCAAATCGTTGTTTATTCAAAATGACCACGGAAAAATGACCCCATTGTTTTAAGTGTTATACTCACGCGAATTTATTTTAATATTGGGCTTTCTATTATCTTTACAGTCTGCTCAGAGTATTTCAAAAATATTATTTTTTTGTGTAATAATGAAAAATAGTCAACTAAACTAAAGATAGTAAGCCTAAAATTCAACAATTCCGAACTTTGAGAGAATCGGAGTTTTTGGTTTAGATGCAGTAAAACCATTATGTGTAGTAGTACGAGTCCCATAGGAACTGTAACAAGATTTCCGGATCCGGATTTTATAACAAAGTTGTGATTTTCTTATTAGGAAATTCGATTTAAGCCTAGCAATGTCACACAGTGATGAGTAATGGACAATCATTATGTACATGCCAAAACACGATTTTTTTTTTCGGAAATTGAGGGCGCCCCTGCCTCAGGAAATCTCTGAAGCGGCCTTTAATTGACAATAAAGTCCGTAAAAAAGTCCGTAAAAAAGTCCGTACTTATACTGTAATTATTACTGCACTGGCAATGTTAACTACGGAAAAAATATTGCTGGACCTTGGGGTATCTGTGTTTGAGTTTCAGGTATGCGACCAGGCCATTGCATGGAACACACTAACGGCGTTAAAAAAATTAATAGTTGTGCCTATGTTCCTAATTAATAAATACCTTTATAGCGATATCGGGCATAATGGTGAAGTTCCCTCGGGTAAATACTCGATGTTGTTGAAAGTGGTTTCAAATGATTCCTCGTGTCATGTAACGATGTGGTGATATCACCATTGCAACATCCAGGAAAGTTTGGTAACCCCCTATAGACCATATAGACCCTTGCTACATTGCTATGTAAATTAGCCAACCAAATGTCTCACATTGTAAATAATGCAATTTTTGATCCTGTTGAGACAATACAAACAAACTAGTATAAGTTTAACAAAAATCTGAGAATTGGTAAATTTGATTCCCAGTTATGACCTTGAACCATTGCGCTTAATGGAAGGTTGGGAAACCTAGGCAAATGTATATTTTTTTCTACTCTAAAGAGACAAAAAGTTAATGTACATTTTAAAACACAGTTTTTGACTCAATTATAAAAATTTTCACGTAGTAACATGATCCCCATTGAAGAAAGGGGAAGCAGTCCGAAAAAGTGCACCCTTATCATTTTCTGACAGTTCTGGTCCTATTGAATGAAAACAGCAAGAAAATCAATTTTTTAGCATGAAAATCCTACGTTAACTTATTCATGACATTCCAAACCACACTATACAAAATGCTAAAAGTAACCTATCAAAAAACAACACTGCAAAAAACTCGGTGTTTTGAAATAGCAACACCAGGTCGGTGTTAAGCTTGGTCAGTTGTTAATTTTGGTGTTAACGTTTAGGATTTAAACGCTTGGTGTGCTGCAAAAATGTGGTAGGATGTTGGTCTGCGTAGGTTAATGCCTAGAAGTAAGCAGCTATTAAGGAAACAAACACTAAAACAGCAAAAGTTTTCTATAACATGTTAGATGTTACAGCGATAACAGTTAACACACATTTGGTGATAATTAACACAAAAGAGGTGGTCTCATGGGACACCAGGATGTGAGCGGTGTTAAATAACACCAGTGATGTAAATTTAACACCAAGAGGGTGTTTTAATTAACCAGTTGTGTCATTTAACACCAGTAGGGTGTTTAAAATACCTAATTAACACCGAATGTGGTGTAGGTTAACACCAAGAAGTGTTAAGTCATATATTGTACGCCAACATAGTGTCAATATAACACCCAGTTGGTGTAAGTTTAACACCAATAGGTGTGTTCCTCTCTTTAACACCGATGTTTTGCAGTGAACCAAACAAACATCATACGCTTCCGTATTGAATTCCCATGCAAGGAAACATATGAATCTGTAGACGAATAAAAAATAAACAGCATGCAAACAACAAACAAAAAATGAAGCTTTGATAATGACATACCTACATGGACTATTCAGAAATGCGAATTTGGAAAAAGACATCCGCAAAAGCCCACACTGTATTAAAAAATTTCCGTAAATTTACGAAATTTCTGGCAGCAGTATTTCCAGACATTTTAGGGTAAATTTTACAGAAATTTTCTGTCCAATTAACGGAACTTTGACAAATTTTACAGAAATTTTGTCTCATATTACGGAAAAAATGTGTATTTAACAGAATTTCCGTAATTTTAAATTTAACGGAACCAAAAAAAAGTCCGGAAATATGCTGCCGAAATTTTTGAAATATTTCCGTAAATAACAATTTTTTTATGTTTTTGTTTTTTATTTTATGGTTTTCTCAAACAGATTTTTTCCGTAATTTACGGAAATCTGTTTTCTTATTTACGGAAATGTTTCACAGTGCAACACACCCCATACTGGAGGCCGAATGCAGAAGCAGCACCATTTCTTCTTGAGTGTTAAAGAGCCGTGTTGATTGATCCAACGTGAGCGCTTGTAAAATACGAGTCAGGAATCTCGAAGCCTTCTTCAGCAGAAAAACACAGCAAGATCTATTTTTTCCGTTTAATATGGCAAGATGTACTCTGAGTCCAAATGTATTACACGTTTCGTCATGCATCCAACTGTCATTAAGTATAGAATCGGACCAAGTTGATTTTGCACTCTTATATTTAATGAAGCATATCCTTTGTTCTACGTATCGGATTGAAATGAATAATGGCAAATTAACGCTTATTGTAATTGGCTTGAATGAATACCAAACACAGACCCATGTGTAAATTTCTTTTTTTACAAAATGCCTTTGTTTCGAGTGTTAAACTTTTTTGGGACAGCCTGTACAGTGTGGAATAGGGAACAAATTATTTTTTTCATCAAAAAAGTTAGGAATATCCGATTGGCATGTGGTTTTTGGCTACTACTCTCGAAATTTCTGAATTTGGATTATTAGATTTATATTTCAATCTATTTTGATTTAAAGTTTTAATCTAAACTTGGATTTGTCCTTAATAGCAATCCAATTAGATTAATTTTTAATCTAAGAAAAGAGAGTAGATGGGAATTTTTATATATTCAGAGCGGAATAGTGCTATGTGTTTGAGTCCGTAAAATTACACAATATAAATTTCCCATCCTATCTCCATTTTTTTCATACTTCCCTCAACTTATGACCCCCCTTCGGGAGTTTTGTTACAAAATGGCTCAGGTAGACGAGGGTTAAGGAGTCTTTTGTGTTTTCCAAGTCCGTGAAAATGTTTGGCGGTAGAGACAACTTATCCGAGCATGACACTTATATTAATTTCCTCTTTTATGGCTAAATTTTATATGGTGCAGATTTAAACAAAATAACCTGTTTGTTGCCATTTTCAATTTGCTCAAATTGAAACAAAAACTTGAATATGAAATTGCTGAAAGTAAATAGAAACTATGGTAGAATTTTAAGAAACGGACTATTGACCTTCATACCTCTCCCTCTGTTTGTAATGTGTCATGCATCATGGCCATGGCGACATCAAGATGGGTGTGAGCAGGGAAGGTGAGAATAGAAGCGTTTAATCTCTTAACATGTCAAATATCTAAACACCAACTGTTTAATTTCTAAACACCAAATGTTTAATTTCTAAACACAAGTGTTTAATTGCTAAACATTTACCCTCTAAACACCACCTTGCCTTCACTTTCTAAACACTGTTTTTACAGTGTAATACTGTCACCCAAAGACCATTATTTTTTAAAAGAAAATTTGGGGAAAATTGCACCCAAAGACCCCTATTTTTTAGAAAATTTGTAAATTTGTCACCCGCAAACCCCATATCATGGGCATTTTTGTCGCCTCTCACTCAAGACAAAGACCCCAATTTCTTTTAGTCCTCTGCACCGAAATGCCCTTGGTTTGGAGCGCCCATCCTTACCGTTTGCCGGCCCTTGGCCGAACGAAAAATGAGGGGATTTTGTGCAAAATTCTGCGATTTAGAGGTCCGCCATGGACAAAAAATCAGCGATACTTGATATTTTGCTCCCCCGGCCCCCCCTAAAATACACTTTTGCCCCCCCCCCTCCAAAAATTCACTATTCCCACGGGCCAGGTGATGACCGGCCCGTTTTTCCCCTCCCAAAAGAGCTCTGGCGCCGCCACGGCTTACACCCATATCCATTTCGTAGTGTGATTTTGCCCCCCCCCCCCCGCCACACGTCACTTTTGCGTGGCTAATTTAATATGCAGGCGTCATCAGCACTCATCCTCGCGTAATATGCATGGGTAATGATGCGTACCTATGATTTTTTTTTATTATTTTTATCAGCGTTCAGTCTGTATTTTGGAATTGGTCTAACTTTTGAAAATCCAAAATGTGCCGACAGAAGACTATAAGTGTGCACGTATTGGGGTAGGTATGCCTTTTACATTGTGAGAAAAATGTGGACTTCTGTCACGGTTTTGGATAGAGAGCGGTGTTTGAGCTATAAATTGGATATGTTCTGTGTTGACGTCTTCTCCAGGCGAAAGGCTTTTTTTGTCTTTTTTTGTGAAGGAAAAAGGTGGAAATTTTTGGACGATTTGTGAGGCAAGTAGTTTTTTCCAAGAAATGAAGTACATCTAGAGACTTTGGCAATGTGAAATATTCCATGTTCCTAAAGGGGGGTATCATATTTAGAAAACATAATGAGTGTGGCTCGAGAGAGAGAGAGAGGGGGGGGGGTAAATAAAATATAAAACTATTGGGATCTAAGTGTTTGGGTATGATTTATAACACAGAACATTTAGATGTATTACTGTACGAAGAAATAATTGTTTTTTTTTATTGAAACCAGAATGTTACCTTTTTTTAGCAGATGGTTTCAACTTGCATTGTGGACTAAAATGTTGAAGAAATCATGAAACAAATCAATACATAATACATTTTGTCAACTTATCCCAACTAATGACCTGGTAAAATAGTGTAACTTCACAATTTGTACATGCCGTCTGAGGTCTCATCTATTGCGTTATGGGATTGGTGAAGATAGATTAAATTTCTAATCTCATCAGTTTCCACCTAATTGTGGCATCTAATGCTTGCAGGACAATCAAGTCCAGAAAATGCAATATCCCATAATACATCATTCAAAATTATCCCGTATACACAAGATATCGCAGAATAACAGATGTGATCATCAAGTTCCCTATTAAGACAACCATTTTAAAAATCAAACCCCAAAACAACAAAACAGTCAAAAATAGACATTAAAACACCATGCTACAGAGACATACTCCGTGAGTATATGAACAAAACAAGCTTCCCTTTGTTTGACCCGCGTTTGACGAGAAATAGCCACTAGTTGTCATATCATCAATATCACTTAACCGCTCGCAATACACCAACCAAAGAAAAAATAGCATGTATTTCAACCCCACAAAGTATATGGACCATTTCATGTTCAACTATGAAATAAGAAACGGAAACGATGAATTATAAGTACTTTCAAGCGGTCACTTATAATGATTATGAGTGGGGGGGGGCAAGTGCGAAACTCTTAAAAAGTGTCTCACGACCTACCAGCTTTATTACGAAATGGTATAGTAGCCAACGTATACATAATTTTCTAGTTATCCTCAATGATTGCCTTTTAGTGCATAAATTGCAGATAATTCACTCTATGCAAGAAAATGACGTTTCACGATTCTTTTGTTCAACATCACTACTGAACCACACTTACTATCATACCAACAATTTGCTGAGGCCTGCTATAACTTCCTTCGTGGACGAGCGGTCTATATAAGAATTGGATTTATTGATTTTAACTGTTTGATAGTCTCTTGTTGTCGTTCGAGTCCAGCGGTAATAGATCATCAGCCCAGAATGGTTTGATAAGACGAACGAGATACCAAGATCTGAACACGGAAAATTCAGAGAAAAATGTAACTTTTGTAAATTAAAGTCTGCCGGGTACCCGTTTTGCGTTAGCCCCAGGAGAGGGGTAAGTTTCTATGGGGTTCAAATATTTTGAATTGCTCAAATCTAATATAAATATAGCTCAAATTATTCCTTAGGTAAGCAGGAGTAAAAAAGTCAATGGGTCACACGGTGTTGGTGCTTCCTTTCCAAGATTTTGGGGAAAATAGGCTAAAGGTCATTTGTTTTTATCAAGAAAGGTCACCCGTTGCAATACCCAGATTTGTTTGTAAAATATTTTTTTAAATGTTAATGATCTGAATCCAAATATGAACTGCTTTTGCATTTCGCAATCTCCTTGTTGTTATTAATGGAAGGAGTACACAATTCCCTATAGGACTCTCGGGGACAGGGGACATTTATACCCCCCTATGAAAGGAACCAACCCTATGCAAAATAAAAAGCATATTTTGAATCAGTATCATTAATATGTTTTAATATGTTTATTAAAAATACGTATTACTGAATGCAAAGCAGCAACTTATTATTTAAAAGAAAAAACGAAATAAAATACATTCCACATTTATGCCCTTGTTAATTATATTTTGTGAAAAAGGTCCTAAAAATGGCAGAAACCTTACAATCTTAATAGCTCAATACCTTGAAGAGATAAAAATGTCGAAAAAAGCCCCTGAACGTTTTAAGTTATACTCTATATATATATTCTATATATATATATAACGTACACAACGGGAAAAAACGGTTTGTTTAGCAATTTCGACACTGTGCGTGTCTTCCTCAGGCATTCATGCTGAATATTACCCACTGAACTGATGAAAACAAAATAAGAATTACAGGCAAGTACTGCATGAGCGCGAGTTAAGCGCCGTGCGTGAAACGCGAGCGTTACCAGGTGCGGCAAATTAATGATGACGCGCAATTAAAATAAAAGACAACTGTATAAAAATGCTGTAAGGTAAAGGGGAAATGGTTGGGGGGAAAGTTTTAAATCAAGAGGTTTCAAAAACCGTTGGTTGGAGTGTTTGAGGAGAGTTTAATCCAAAACTTTTTCACGTATTGACGCCGGAATTAGCTCTGATTGCCCAGGCATCAATGACGGGGAGATCTATGTCATTGACCTGAGTGGTTAGGACAGTGAGAGTGGACGGAGGGGGGTTTTTTTAGGGATGACTCCTTGAAATGCTTAATTGTGGATCTATGGTTGTTGGGCATACGTTCTATAAATGTCCATTTTCCCGTTTCCCCCACATTACTGAATTTTGCATTTTTGTGCATTGATCAGATAGAGATGACGTTTCGTGGTTGCAAGTGATTTCTGTCTAATGGTGATGTGATGACAACGTTGTCACTCGTGATGGTATGAAAGTTTTGGTACTACGCATGCGATTGCAGTTTTTACAGCGGGGCTTGAGGCCATGGTCTGCAAACCAGAGATTTGGTTTTTTGAGGACAGGCGCGTGTCCACTCTTACCTTGGCTCTTTACAAGTGGTCTTCCAGATTGGGAGGTCTCCTGAAAGAAATTAGAGGGACAACAGGAAAACGGCTTTTGGAGTCGCGGGTTGGTCTCGATGAATGCCAGTGGTTCCTGAGATACCTGCCAAGTGGGGGAACCTGGGGTGATAAGTGACCACAAGAGGAATGCGTTAACAGTTTGATTTGGGTTTGTATTTCAGGGACAACTGCACGATTAACGCCCGCATGCTTTGGCTATTTGATTTGAAATGCTGAGATCTTCCTTATAGCCACGAGTCTTGAGTGTGATCAAGAGTTTTTTTGGTTGGTTTCAGGGAAGGATTCGTCATCAGAGCAAATACGTCGCAAGCGCAAGGCGAGCTTATGAGTTCCGAGTGCAAGGGTCTGGGGTGGCAACTAGACGGTAGCAAGTTACGCGGGTTTGTCTGTTGGTTGCTATAGAGATTAGAAATGTATTTGGCCCCAGACAAACTTCACTGTACCATCCAAGAATTTGAAACTACAGGCTGGAATAATCACTGGTCACTTGCTAGATGAATGAATTGAATTGGCATGATGAGGGAAACAGAAAGCTATAGGACACGGCAATCTGAGAAAATTTGGAACAGTAATTTTTGTAATACCCGACCATACCTAAAGAATCTCACTGAGATCTATTTTGCCCTGTGGTGTGGGAATTCTCACTTGTTCAACTTTTGCCGGATTGGCCTAATTTGCCCTCCTGTCCTACAACATGCCCTTAAGATGTGACATTTGCATGGCCAAATTCATTACCAGTTCACCAGTTAAACCCTGGCTGAGATAATTTCTCAAACATTGATGAGCTTGTCCCATGGTTCTTCCCATGTTTCACTTGTACACAGGACGATCATTGACATAGGCTTCACAATTTTTATGTCGCAATTACTCTGTTCACTAACCTCTGAAATGGTTCGGCAGAATTTTGAGGACAAATGCCAGTCTTTTGTATTGGTAGAGGCCATCGGGCGTACAAAAAGCTGAAATTCTTTGGCACGGTCAGTGAGGGGAACTTGCCAATTACCCTCACAAAAAATCAAATTTGCTAACAAATTGGCATTTCCAAACTCTATCTATGCAATCATCGATCCGTGGGATAGGATATGAGTCAGGTTTTTTTTGAACAGAGGTTGACTTTACGAAAATCTGTGACAAAACGCAATGAAGGTTGGGAACCAGAATACATGGGAACTCCATTCACTATTTGCTTTGCTCTAAGATTCCATTGTCTAACATGTATTCACCTCATTCCTGATTATGTTGCAACTTGATTTGATTAACCCTATAAGGATGTGCTTTACAGGCTCGGAGTCCCCTACATCTATGTCATGGGTTATGACATGTGTCTCACTGGGTACATCAGGAAATAGGTTTTCCCATCATTGAATTATTAAATCTTTCAATTCACCTTGGTGGACTTGTGGGAGGTGACCTAATTCGTCTAAATTGGAAGTATGTCAGATTTTGCAATTTGACACCATAATCCTTTTCTGTGTTTCCAGTGGTCTTGTTCAGGTACAGACTCTGTGGTTGTCATCATTTGTACAATTCATCACTAACTCTAGATGGCATTACACATGGCAGGCTTTATGTACTCTCTCTTTCATTATAACTACTTTAGCATAGTATGTGACATAATTGTCGACTTTTACGTCACCTGGTGTGTTGATCAATAGTCAAGGTTATTCCCACTTGTTCTCAATCTCATATGGTCCAGAAATACTTGGCTTGCAAAGGGATGCCCCTTGTTGGAAAAAGTGCCAAAACTTTATCACCCGGCTTGAACACTTTGTTCCTGGAAAATCGTTGTCATACCAGGTTTCATTTTTTGCGCTGGACTCTGTTTGAGATTTGTTTTGGCCAATTTAAGTGGCTCTTTGGAGCCTGTGTCTGAATGAGTCAAATAGTCTACCAAATTCACATCAGGATTTGCACCAACAACCACTGTTCTTCAGTAGTTTCAATGGTCCCCCTACTTTGGGCCAAACCACAACTCAAATGGACTAAATCCCCTAATGACTCTTGTACAGCCTACCTGGTAGCAACTAACAGGGATGACAAACTCCTCATCCAATCCCTCTAAATTCAAAACAATAGGTTTTGATCATGTTTCATGTTGGTGTTACTTTTCTAGGGCCCCCTGGGACTTTGGGTGGTATGCTGAAGACTCGGTACTGGGAAATTCCAACTGGTCCATAACTTGTTGGAACAAACCGGGACATGAATTTGATCCTGATCAGAATGAATTGATTTTGGAAGGCCTACTAGGGTGAAAAACCTTGTTAGAGCCTTTCACTATACTCTGTTGTCCTATATTTTCAAGGGTTATAAGCCTCAGGGATAGTGTGGAAGGACACATGATGGTCAGTAAATACTGATCTCCTGACTTGGTCTTTGGAAGTGGGCCTACACAATCTATTAAGCCCCTACTAAAGGCTCATCAAATGATGTTGGTCTGCAAGGGAGCAGTTAGAATTTTATGATGGGGCTTGCACCCATGGGACATGTGTGAAAAGTCGTACAATACTCAGACACATCTTTTCTGAGTGTAGGCCACCAAAAAAGGGACTCTAATTCTGTCATGTGTTTTTCCCACACCTAAGTGTCCTGACATGGGACTATCATGGGCTATGCCTATCAATTCCCTATGGTATACCTTCGGCACTACAATTTGATTGCACGACCTTCCATTCCTCATTTACAAGTCATGGGTGCCGCCATTATTTTTCTCATGGGAGGGACACCATTTTGCATGTAGAAAACATACGGAATTGCTGCTCGGCGTCCTGTTGCGACAATGCCATCTCACCTAATTTCCTAAGTGCTGGGTCGTTGTGCTTTTCATTACCAGCTTGCATGGCTTAAGGGTCTCCTTTACAGTCCCTAAATCTAATGCTCAGCGGATGGATTTTCAGTTTACCAGCTTGTCACTTGTTTGTGCTCAGGGGCTGGTTTCACTAACAGGGAATTTATATCCACTAAGAGGGAAGAGACGCCAAAATTCCTCTAATTTTGAGAGAAAAGTATCTCTAAAATTTGGGACCCAGTCATCCTCAACGCTCTTCCTATATGTGTGAGTATTTGACTCATCACACTGCTCACTGTTTTCCTTGAGGCTTTTCGGGTCACTGAGCCATATTATGCACATGCTGGGAAAATGTATATTTCTCATCAAAATGTATCACGTATCAGGGCACCTGGGAAACTATGGGATCTGGGAGTACTTTTCACCCTGCCAAGACATCCCTAAACAACATGGATACCCTTTAACTGGGAGTTCCTGTCTAACACCAATTGTGAAAGTTCCAGAAACCAAGTTTGATTTTCAAAATTCATTTGTGAGCGGGACACGATAAAATCCATACACTTATATCCTGAATCAATGCACTAGTTCATGTGGAAAGGAAGCTCAATATCAAATGAAGTGGCATCTTCCAATATCATGGACTGCGGCAGCACGGGTCCCGCATGATGCTAAGGGTTTTGGATCTAAACTATAACCTGAAAGTGACACAAATCCAGTCCAAAACAAAAGGGACTTAAAGTCATCCCTTACTTTTCTTGTGTCAATTCCCTTTTGGGGGATATTGTTTCTGAACAGAAGAATGAACTTTTGACCTCAAAGTTACTGCACAAACTATTGGTTTGGACTCCACTTTGGCTTTCTCCATTTGGGGGGATCCATGTATCTCCCAACACCGTTGACCGTGTATGTCATGGTTCTACAGTGATTGATGTGACATGTGATTTGGGTCCCATCCCATGCTTTGATTAGCACCATTACTTCTTTAAATCCCCTTTTCATGGGAACCCTGACTGGGATTTCCCTTCCTGGGTGATACCATGAGACGCTTGTTAGACCCGGACTTATTGTTGTAACTTTGTGGACATAGTATTTCTTGGGCTAGGCCACTAGTATGACTTAATTTGTGATGTGTCAAGGCATAATCGTCGGCCTTTACGGCTGGCTTCACGCAAAACTGTCAATTTTGTTTTCATCCAGATGGGTTTTGATATCTGGATGTTAGACACTGTTTGAACTCTTCCAAATTACATAACTCCTTAAGTTGACCAAAATTTGCCCCGATTCTTTTGAGAGAAAGCCACATTCACAACATTTGTTCCTTACACGGGCAAATTCAACATGGGTCTGGGAATCCTTTTCTGACAAGACCTGATTTTTGTCTATATGCCTTTGGCACCAATTCATATGCTTCGAGCACTGCATTGCTTAACCTCGTTCATTAATCACTACATCTGTCTAATGACATGGCCGAATCTATTTCTCGGGCTTTACCAAGGAAAACACTGACTGTAGTAACAAGGTCCAAGATTCCTTGGACATTTCAAAAGCTTCTAGCAATTTTATCAAAGTGTTAAGAAGTATTTGTCTACTTCTTGTTCCTGAAATTGGAACCAGGCGAATTTTTTTGACGCCATTCAAAACAGAGGGCTTGGGAAGAGTTGATGACTAGCCTGTTGTTTCAGTTTTCTAACTCTAACATGAGCTTCAAGCTCTTTTGTTTCATCTCATTTTGCAACTTTTCCATTTCCAATCCTTTATTTTTCAATTTGCAATTCCATCTTTTTTGTCTCATTCAGTTAGCATTTTTGTGCCTTTTCCAATTCTTGTTCTTCTCAATGCATTTTTCTTTCTAATTCCATTTGCAATTTTCCTTTCCATGGCCCTTTGACATTCAAGTATTTTAATTTTACGTATACTGTGCCCTGTGCCAGAAACTCTTCTATCATATCATTATATGAACTATCCCAAACATCTTCCTGGACAAACTTTTCAATAAAATTATTTTGGGAGGACTTGCTTTCTCATCGCATGTTTTGCCTCAAGTCCTGTAAATGCTTGGATAGTTTCATTAACTCAGGCTTTCTAGCTCATCAAAAAACTTCTACCAAGTTATTGCCTCTGAACATTCTGGATAAAAACTCCATTGTGATTGTACTATACAACACAATATACCAACTTGAACCAAACTACAAGTAGTAACAGTTAATACACACAAAAATTTGTATGACAAAAACTGTGCACAATGTTTACCATATTATCACCACACTTTTAAGGTGTAATTCTGAACAAAACGGCTCAAATTTATCTCAATTCAATTCCCGGGACGAGCCCCCCCAATTCTGTTATGACGTCTCGTTTACGCCTAACGGGTCAGAAAACCTTTAAACCCCAAATAAATGGACCTTGTGCCCAACAAGTGTATCGAATTTTATATATAAAGATTTTAATGATTGTAATGGTTTCCGAAGTTGGTATGTCCAAAACAACTTTAACTAAAATTACATCAATATTAAGATTACATGTATACTTAATGTAAACAAGAAATGTCCATAATCTCCACAAGAAAGTGTTTGCAGTTTCAACCGATGGTGATATGTCATCACAGCGATGACTTCAAAATGGGACAGCGCACAAGTTAATACAAAATTCCTCGGGTATTATATTCCAAGGGAATCTTCCAGTCCTGAAGGTATCTGTCAGCAGTTCAAGACGACAAGGTAATTACGTCCGCGACGATAATAAATCCACTGTATTATCAGTCCAAGCTAATCACCCGTTTTCTATCTGTCCACCAATGTGGAATATTAGTTTGATTCCAGCCACTTCGGCTTCAAACGAGTGACAGTAGAATAAATTACAGCACAACTCTGCTCACATGAATTATATCATGGCATAGGTGACTTGATGTCTGCTCCTGAATGCAGAGTAAACAGCTATATTCTAGCTACTTGTTAGTAGCGGATGCTGGCAGAGAGTCATTCCAGTGAGAGTATTAAATACTCACCAGATCTAGATTCCCTTTCTAACAAGAATCATTACACATTATCATACATAAACAAACCGTACATAGCTGAACAATCGTAATTCATCACCCGAATTACCTCACTTCATCTATATAACTGTATGGGGGGAATTCCCAGATCTTGCAATGTTATAATCTTTTAAAACATAATACAAGTTTCTAAGTTTCGAAGGCCTTGGGAATTCCCCACTTCCCTATTGTGCAATCTAAACAGGATGCAGTTTGCAAAACAAACTAGGGGTTATCCCCTTTTCTTCTCTTTTATAGTAAACCAAAGTGCTGTTCCTGTGAGAAATCATTTTCTCAAATAAAATGAGAGCAAATAATACTTTTGAGAGGTTAATCAGAAAAATGGAGGCATATAACAAGATATATATATCTATATATATATATATATAGAGATATATATTAAATATATACTATATATATATAGATTATAATATATATATATTATATATTTAAAATTTCCATAGCCAATGGACTTCAAGCTCTTCTATTTTATTATCAATGTTAAAAGCAACTAGAACCAACCAAAACAGTACCTGCAGATTACCAGAAAAAAAAACCATAGACCTTCGAATACAGGCAAAATTGAATAAGACAGTGTCAATACTGAAAATTTTAAACTACTTATATTACGACCACTGGAACGTACGAAAGGTAGACTATGAAATATAGGGTCGATTAGAACTATAATATATTCGAAACCCAGTTGTTCAATACTTCCTAAACACTGTGCTTTACTTATAGTAAAATAACACCATTCACGTCCATGTCGACAGCGATAACAACATAGAACGTATGTAATAATCAACACACACTCAAATTAAAGTGTATTCTTAAATGTTTCGCAGGAAGAAGACGCAATGAAAGATGCTATTTTTAGAACAGAAATGATGTCTTACGAAACCAGGCTATGAAGAAAACCGGAGTGTCTTGCATAAAATTGACCCACTTCTACTTGCACAGCCATTTATGTTCACAAAAAATGAAGGAAGGGACATCTACCAAAAAAAACGTTGGCCAACGTAAAAAAACACCAAGTTTTAAAAAAGAGAGAGTACGAGCCATATCTAAAGTTAATAAATGCTAAAGATAGCACCAAGTATTTACTAATGTTGAGCCGGAATTTGCATTCGGTGCACCTCTACAATGAAATTGTGCATCTAATTTGTGATTTAGCATTCATTACATGATAACACTACACTGTCTGCTGGCAAAGGTCCTTTTCATTACCAATTTTGTGAATATTTGTCTCTCTGTGGGCTATTAGCCATACATGTTAGTCCCAGTGATGTATTAAATTTGTTGAGAGAAATGATGGATTAAATTGAATGTGCAAGACTCTACAGATCAAAAGACTGAGTCCAATGGCTGAGTTATGATAAATTGAAAACACCACCAATCCCCTCCCCCGGGTCATTTACTGCATGAAATTGCTTATCTGTGTTTGTTAGTTGATTTTTCATGATATTTTAAATAAAATAAATTTTTGAAAATGTCACGTTTGAGTATTCCCGGTATTTCCCAGTATTTCCCGTTTTGTCCAAAATATGCCTGGTGGTATTTACCGGTAAATACCGGTACTTCCCGCCCGGTATTTCCCAGGGCAGGAAATACCCGGCCAACCATGACTTGCAGAGTACCGTCGAAACAAGACCCCGTCACGAATCGCGAAAGCCGCGAACAGCGCAAAATTCTAGTTTTGGTTTTTGCATCGCGTTGCACGAAGTTGAATCTTGATCTGCATACCACCGTCCTTGACTGGAATGCTCCAAGTACATTGACGTGACCGGTAACGTGGTCAAGATTAAGCTTTGTGCCATCGCCTTGGTTATCGGCTGCTCAGGAAATTGTGCCTTGAAACTTATGAACTGAGCATAGTTGCAGAGAGTAGTTTGCAGACGATGGCGGACAAATCTGATGTTGAACTGAGACAGGTAGATAACTACATGCTGTCTTCCATAGTATAATGAACATAACTCATGCTGTCTTCACTAGTAGAATGACATACTGCATGTCATGCATGTACTGACATCATGATCATAATCAGTAAAAAATTTACAAACTTACACCAGCACAAAATAAACCCGGCAAACAACGCTAAAAACATTGATCAACATGCCTATCTTACGCCTCCAAAACTCCAACCATTCAAAGCTGACCATGGATCTAATACCAAGGTATTAGATCACTCCCCCTGTACTCTTACTTGACTGCCTACTCGAAATCAAGCGAAATGGATCGTCTCATCTCCCGCCTTTCGCACTACCACCCGTCCCTCTCACCCCCTCCTCCACCCTTCTCCACTGGGTTGTAATTCGCTCCCCCTGATGTTCTCGCGGGGTGTTTTCTTCACTCAATTCCCCTTCCCTTCTATTTCCTCTCTCCCCCCTCCCCTCCGTGCTCATCCTTTCTATTTCCCCCTCTTTCTAATGGGGCATCCCCCCCTGGTCCCCCCCCCGCCCCAAATACCCCCCCCCCTCTCTTACTTTTTCTCTTCCTCCCCCGTCTTTCCCGCTGTTCCACTTATTTTCCTAATTTTTCTTTCACGCCCCTCTATCCTCCGCCCTTCTCTTCCGCTCTGACACTCCCAATATCCTTTTGCTTTGCCCGGTTTCCACTCACATCACTAATCCCGCTCCCTTCCCTTGTTTGCCTTTTTCAACCCACTTTGTTCGTCGTTCTCGCTTCACCCCTTTGTAAGCAAGGAGTACTTCATCAGTCTCTTTTACGTTTGTGGTCCGGCGGAAGACCATTTTCCGACGTCTCTGTCTCTCTTCCGCCCCCGCGTTATTCCTCTTGTTCCGTAGTCACCTAGTTGCGGATCATAGGCTACAAAAGGTTAAGCGCCCACAACCCCCTACCACGCCTTACTCCTACTTACATGCCCGCGGAATCGCAAACCTCCCGTAGGCTCCTTTTACCAAACGAGAGATCCGGATGCCGGACACCGCGAGTACCCGGGCAAGTTTACGTTATCCTTAGTGGCCGCATTGCATCTATTCTCCCGAGCAAAGCTCCCCCCCCGCCTTTCGCCAAGCCACCGTCCCTCCTCATCGGGCCCAAATCCGGGCCTCTCCCTCGTCTCTCTTACCCCTATTCCGTTCCTTAGCTCTTGTTTGTTATCTTTCAGCGCTTACTTTCCCTTTTCCCCCTGCCCCCACCTCTAATCATCGCCTCGATCCGACTTTCTCCTTTTTCTTTCCCTACCTCGCCTTTCCATCACATTTAACTCCTAGGCGTGCTTGCCCTCATTCCGCTTATCGAGCCCACCCTTCTGAGCCTTTCCACTTATTTCCCCCCAACCTCTTCTAACCTCACTCCCTCTTCTCACGGTCATGTTCTCCTTTCCCAGTTTCTCCCCTCTCCCCATCTCACAACCTCCGCTCTCCACAACCGTTTAAGGTATGTGCGCTACCTCTCCACCTCAGACCCCGGAGCGTTTGCCCTTGAATTGCTTACGGAAGGACGGCCATGGACCTTGCCTCCAAAGACGCCTACGGTCACTCGCCCGTTTAGTTGTCTCCCAAGAGAGACAAAGTCCCTTCTTTCTCTCACCCTGAGGGTATTTCTACCTCCCCCATATGCCACTTCTTGTCTGTTTAACCCTTCGCCTCCCTACCCACTTCACCACCCTCGCTCCTCCCCTACCTAAACACGTTTCTTCTACACCGCCGTATATCAAAGCAATCTCCTTACCCCAGAATGCCCCCCAGTACCCGTTTTAGGATCACGGGTAACAGGGGGGCTCCTCCCTCCCTTTCCGGTACTGCTCTTCTGCCAGCAGGCGCCTGGAGCGTGTACCCCCATTTTTTCCGACATCCTTTGCATCAGTGGAGGACAAGGCTCACTTTCGGATTCACAAATTACGAATTTGTTAGTGGCACTAGTACTGAGAGCCAATAGTAACTACAATTTTTTCCAAATCCGATTTTGTCTCTAAAAAAGCTAGTGTTAGTCATATCAACACCCCATATTACTGCTTTGTGTGCGCCACCTCCCTTTGTAACATATACCAAATTCTCTACAAATCACTAGGCTTCTCTTGCGAATAAAAACTCCCCCTCTCATGCTGCTAGGAACCTCCTCACTTAGGTATCTTGAAGACGGGCCTGAACCCACTGATTACCTCGTCTTCCGTTACTTTGCCGCAATCGAGTGCGCATAACGAGGGAGGTTTGGGGGCTGGGTTCGGGTTGTGGTATAATGATAAAATCCCGTCAACTAGAACTAAAGATAGTAACCTAGAATGCCAATTCCGAAATTGAGATGAATCGGATTTTTCGAGTTTGATGACAGTAAACCTTATGTGCAGTATTATATCCCATAGGATACTGTATAACATCATAAACTTCCGGATCCGGAAATTTAAAACAAAGTTGTGATTTTCAATGAAGGCAATCGATTTAAAGCTTGCAATTTCACCCAGTGATTAGTATATGGACAAGCATTGTGTACATGGGCAAAAAACACGATTTTTTGGAAATGAGGGCCCCTCCTCAGGGAAATCTCGCGGGCCTTTAAGCATTTAAAGTGGTCTGTAGATGCGATTTAGGACCGTTCCTAGGACTGGAGGCCTTTTAATAAAAATTGGATCCCAAATCTTATTAGTAAACCAAGCCTTAAAATATCTAATTCTACCAAATTAGGGCAGTGTTACCACGGACTTAGCCACTTGCAGGGGTCTTTACTACAACAATTTCCAATACAACAGTGCAAAAAACATCGACATCGATGAAAATAGGGGGCGTGATGTGTTTACATCGTGAGAAAAAATCGTGATAGGGGCATTAAAGTCGGAGTCTCAAGACCAAAAATAGACTCGCAAAGGCTAAAGCCACAACCATAGCATCCACTCATCATAATTGGAGTCTTGCATGCTTGACTAAAATGAATGAGATTGAAGCTGTAGTGTAGGCCTAAATCGGGAGTAGTAGTTAGACCCTAAAAGCCAGGGAATAAACAATACTAACTTCCACAATGATGTGTAGGTAAGGGCAAGGCCTGGGCTTAGCCTATAAGCAATGTTCGATTTAGAGGGGTTTTAATGCACAGATGCATGTAACTTTCTCTCTGCATGTCAAATTCAGCTTGTGCATGCAGATTTTAGTGTTATAACAGCCCATTTTCTTGAGAAATCCCAAGTTGTGCATGTACCGTTTCTTTTCTAAATCGAACACTGCCTTATAAGCCTTTTTATATACATGAGTATTATTATATGCATGTATGGGTTATCATTACTGGCATGGTCCCGGCCATGGTAAGACGCCAACAAAGCAAAGGCTAAGCCTAGGAACGCAGGCTAGTCCCTGGCTGAGTTAGCCAGGCTCACACATTTCCACTACTAGCTATCCTGCAATGTGCAATGTCACTTTAGAGTAGTTGTACAGACGGTCAAACAGTATCATATAATATATTGCCATTAGGTGAGGGGGGGGATTTTTAAAACAACCAAAGATAAATTATGTGCCTTTTATGGCTTATATGTGCCTGGGTTAAAGTGACAGGAGGAGATCTTTTAGGATACGAATTTCTCTAAATTTGCACAGGATCGCATTGTAGACTACCTACCAAGAACTTTCCGACGGTTAATTGGACAAACAAGTACAAAAGAAAACAGCAAACCTTGTTTTTTACTTGCTCTACTATTGTATTGTCCCCATGAAAACATTAATTGAACTTTTCTGTTGTGCACTTCAAAAGTATAATCACATATTATACAGACGCGTATTCGGCTTATTCACTTCAGGTGTGATGTCTAATACATTTGAATCATTCCAAAATATGCAAACAACCAAACCAAAAAACCCGGGTTTCGGAAAAAAATTGGGGGCGCTTCCCTGTTCTTTCTGGAATCTCTCATGGTCTCTTTAATGCTAGGGCCTAGCCCATGGCAAAGGGTATATCATACTGAAATTTAGGCCATGACAGTCGATTCCTCAATGTTTTTGCATGTTGTGTTTAAACAAATGATCCTCATTGGAACACCAAGGACAGCCGAAAATTGGTTTTCCTCTACTAACATTTAGGCTAGGCTGTACTATTCAATTTAATGCTTGGTTAGCTAATTATACTATCATAAATATACCGTATTGTTCCTAAAACGCCCCGGGGCGGTGCATTTTTAAAAGGAGGGCGTTTATTACAATCAAAAATGGAACGTAAAAAAAAAATCCCGCAACAATCACCTACAACATGCTTATTTTCCGCTGATTTCCATATACAAACCAACGAGCAGGCGGGTGCTGTTTTCGCACCTACCGAGGTCAAGATCCATACTAATTAAACTATCACCTATGTGCACAACAGCGATTATGATACAGAATTACGACAGTCCCCGGCCATTAAATCATGGATTTAGGGTAAGCTTAATCATTTTCTTTGAATGTGTTTTAGCCAAAAATCATGGGGGCATTTAGTAAGCCGGGGCGTCTTTAGGAACAACACGGTAGGTTTAGAAAGTTTAAGTGAAAACTAAGTCCTACATATTAGTTGAGTACATCATTTATAGCGCAGACAATTTGAAGGGAAATCACAACCTTCCTTGGGGGGGGGGGGGGTGCGCAGCCTCCCTAATTCCACAAAAGGGGCAAAAGGGGCCTTTTTGCTTAATTTTTTTGATTGAAAAGGGCCAACATTTAGAGCTTTTGTCACTAGTTTCTGATGAGATTTTCAAAAGTACAAAAAAAAAGGACCCCCGGCACCATTTAATTGTGGTGTTTCACACCAAATTGTAGGCTAATTTATAATTCACCACACCACGTTGCACTTTTTCTCATTGCCCACATGATTCTGACAATCAGGTGCGTAACCGGACCTGGGGGGCCTGCGTCGCACTGGGCGCCCATGAAAAACACTCATTATTTCTGTTATCCTTCTCATTCCCTTTTTCCTTCTCTTTCACCTTTTGTTCTCTTATTCCCTCCCCTGCTCTCTTTTTCCCTTATCCACATTTTCTCTCATTCTAACTATATGTTCCTCTTCTCAATTCCCCTTTTCTTCTCTCTTTTCCAATTCTCCTTACCCTTTCCTTCTCTTTTCCTTTCCCTCCCTTTTTTCTCGCTTCTCGGTGTTCCCTCCTCATTTCACCTTTTCTTCTATCTTTTCTTTTATCCTTCTTTTTACCCTTTCTTCTTTGTCCATATTTTTCCACTTTACGGTCCCCATTTTAGTTGTCCGGGGGGTGGGGTAAGTCTGACACTGCCACCTTTGGTTACGCCACTGCTGCCAATTTATTGCATCGACATGTTAACAAAGACAAAATATAGTTAAACAACCGGAGATTTATTCTTTTCCACCTGCTGCACCACTTGCAAGATTGTTATTCCCTTAGTGAATCCAGGGCCGTACGCAGGATTATTATTAGCTTCATGAGTGAAGCTAATCTAAATCGTACCGATTCGGCAGGCGGGCGAAAAAAGTTAGGGTATATCCGTTGCCCTCGATTAGCATATTTGTTCAAAATTGGTCGTGTGAGAGTGTGGGATGTGCTCTTCAAGCTGAATGAATTTCGAAGGCAAAATCGGCATAGAAGTGTGTTATTTTCCCGTTTGTTTTTGTGTTTGTAGCATGTGTAACCCCGTACCCAAGATATCAGAGTCAATATTCACGTATGTGTTTGTTGGAGTGTAGTAGGGAACGCGGCCGTCGAAAGCGGCGATTTTTTTATAGCGAAACCTAGATAAAATATAAGTTCGAATAACACCAACGAGCAAAAGAATCCAGGTCACTGATTGCACTGTGTACTGTGATTATATTTACGTTTACGTTACAAAAATCCATCGTTCAAGAGTAAGCGCTGTTCTGTCTGAAGTTGCAGCAGGTGTTGTAAAATGATATTTGTAGGCGCATACCAAAGTTTTGTTAGGGGAGGTGCCCACTCCTTGTCCATGCGCATGTGCGAGAGCTCTGGCAGTATTGTTTTATCGGAGTTGGGGCCTATGTTTTTTGTTTAATGTTGTTGTATTTTATTAATAGAATTATGTTGGTATATTGTAGAGGGAGTGTGTTAGAATTATTATTATTTGTCGGTTGTTTGTGTTATTTTATTCGAAGGGGCGAGTTGTGGCGATTTAAATTTTTTTTATTGTAATGGTATGTTCGGACTCAGGTTGTGGGATGCTGACAACGCATGTTTCCGGGGCATGATTGCCCCAACTCTTAACATCCTCGAGTTTAGAAAGGTCGGGGCTACGAACGTGAAGAATATACCATTTAAATGTAAAGGGTTGTTTGAATCAGTTATAGGATAATAATAATAATAATAGGATGGGAACAGGTGGGTGGTCAGGTCGAATTTGAATAATGTTTATTAGGATCCCTGGTTCCTGAATGACGTTATTAATTTTTTCGGGATGTATGCCAAAAGGCCTCTAAAGCTACTCAGAATGATACAGTAAAATAGCTTGAAAATTGAAGAAAACTGGTGTCTCCGTTGTGTAAAAAATCATTTAAATGCATACATGTTCTTGTCTTGCTCTGAATTTGCAGAGAAGATATCCCCTCAAGTTGGAGCTTGCTTTCCTTTCGGTTCTCTCAAAATCACGTAAACACTTGTGTTGAATCAGCCACGTGGCGGACAGTCCACTGTCCGAAGGCCAGTTCCCGGGGTCAGGTCATGAACCCCGATGCCAGTTCTGACGTGTTCACGCACAGGTCTACCTCAGAGTGTGTGAAATCTTGCTAAGATGCTGCTCTTATTGTGTTACGTACACAGGACAATACAAAACTTCGATTTCCTCCATTGTATGACTTTTAGCTCATGGAAATGTATTGAATTACAAATGAGTGCCATACAAAACAACTTAAAAAACAAGAGTAGGATTCATAAATGAAAGATGATGGACATTCAGGGAAAGGTTAAACAGACAAAAATATAGGTATGACAAAAATAAAAAGCCGCGGCCAAGTAGTAACGCAAGTAGTAATTTTAAAATGTCGGGTCGGGATCTTATGGTATAAAGAGCGGTGAGAACATGCGAGTAAGTACCATTTTAGGCCGGGGATTAAGCATTCCAAGCTAAAATGACTAATTATTTACTTGATTGACAACCTAATGGAAGGGACATGGCCTTATACTATAGAATAGTGTCGCAGTTCTTGGTTAGCAAACTGTGTAATTAACAAGTAACGGGAAAACGGACATTGGAAATGAAAGGGCGGGAGGACCTTGGGTGTTGTGCGCAATACTAAGTTACGGGTTGCATTTATGACAGGGATAGACGCTCGGAGGCCGATCATTGATTGTGTTCCAAATTAACTGGGGAGAAACATATATACCGGGAAATCCGGTATTATTAAATTGTTGGTATATCGGTTTGTGGTATTTGCGTTACCGATTCATGCCTTACATTTGGTGACCTCTGTGACCTTTGACCTCTGTGATCTTTCATTTACATTAAAGTCGTCAGAATTTTAAAATTCATGGTGTATACACTAGGACTATGTCGATCGATTGGTGACTTCTTAGCAAAAAATGACCATTTGGGTAGTGTTCCTACATGGTGGTGACCTCCATGTGATCTTAAAATGGTCAGCATTATAACATGCACGGTACCGTGATCCACAAGTTGATCGATTGATATGGACACTTAGATTAAATGCCATGGGGGTAGTGTCCCACATGTGTGACCTCATGGACCCTTGGTGACCCTCGTGTGACCTTAAAATGGTCCAGAATTAAACATATTGATTGGGTGTATCCACAGATTCGATCGATTTTCATGACACTTAGCTACAGTGGCCCTTGGGTAGTGTCCCACGTGTTATTGACCTTATGTGACCTTTGTGACTCATGTGGACTTAAAAAATGATCAGAATTATAACATTGCTTGGTGTATCCACCATAATGTCGATCTAGTTTCATGACACTTAGATACATTGGCCCTGGGTAGTGCGATCTGTGGTGACCTCGGTGACCTTAAAAAATGGTCAGAATTTAAAATTGCTTGGTGTTTCTCCAATAATGTCGATCGGATTGATCGACACTTTAAATAAATGACCCTGGGGGTAGTGTCCTATCTGTGGTGACCTCATGTGACCTCGTGTAAACTTAAATTGGAAATTAAAAAAAAAAAAAAAATTGGTGTATCCACATATGTCGACAATTGCTATGACACTTAGATAGAATTACCCTGTGGGTAGTGTAACTACTGGTTGGTGAGTCAATGACCTGAAAATTGGTCAGAATTATAAAATTGCTTGGTGTATCCACAATATTCGATCGATTTTCTTGACATTAGATACATTGGCCCTTGGGTAGTGTCCCACATGTCGTTGACATTGTATGACCTTTAAAATGGTCAGAATTATGAAAATTGTAGGGGTATCCACATATGCTTGAGCGATTTCATGACATTAGGATACAGTGGGCAACTTGGGCTAGTGTCCCACATGTTGATGACTCATGTGATCCTTTGTGACCTTAAAATTGAGTCAGAATTATTTAAATTGATTAGTGTATACACATATGTCGATCGATTTCTATGAAACGTAGATAGAATGACCCTTACGTAGTGTCCCACATGTTGGTTGGACCTCATGTGACCTGCAATAATGTTAAGAATTATAACATTGCTTAGTGTATCCACAAATTATGTCGATTCGATTTCTATGACACTTAGATAGAAGAACCTTGGGTGGGTCCCACATGTTGTGAACCATCATGTGACCTTAAATGACATGAATTATAAATTAGCTTGGGTATCCACATATGTGATCGATTTTATGCTTATAAGATAGAATGACCCTTGGGTAGTGTCCCACATTTTTTTGACCCATTTGGACCTTAAAAGTGGTCAAATATGAAAATTGCTTGGTGTATCCACATATGTTGATCGATTTTCATGACATTAGATACAGTGGCCCTTGGTAGGTCCACAGGTTAATGACCTCATGTGACCTTTGATGACCTCATGCGCCCGTAAAATGGTCAGAATTATTAAAATTGCTTGGTGTATCCATAGATGCGGTCAATTTTTCATGACACGAGATACAGTGGCCTTGGGTAGTGTTTGTCCCACATGGGGTGACCTCATGTGTGACCGGAAAATGGTCAGAATGATAATATTGCTTGATCGAGATCATCCGACAATGTAGATCATAATGTTGCTGAACCTCATTTAACCTGTGTGAACTTAAATGGTCAGAATATAAAATTGTTTGGTATCCACATTATGTTATCGATTTATATGGCTCTTAGATAAATTCCCACATGTTGGTGACTCATGGACCGTAAAATTGATCAGATTTAAAATTGCTTGTGTATCCACATACGTTGATCGATTTCTATGACAATAGATATAATGACCTTGGTTAGTGTCTCCAAATGTGGTGACCTCATGTGATCATTTATGAACTCATGTGAATCTGGAAAATGGTTCAGACTATAATATTGCTTGGGTCATCACATATGTTGACTCGATTTTCAGACACTTGGATACAGTGGCCCTTGGGGTAGTGTGCCCACATGTTGGTGACCTCGCGGACCTTTAAATTGGTCAGAATTATAAATGATTGGTGTATCCACAATATGTTGATCAATTTTCATGACACTTTAAACTTGTGCATAGTGTACCATGCGTTGGTCACCTCATGTGGCACCTTGTCTCATTTACAAATCACGATGGCAGGAGGACAAATGCATTCTGTGAACGCTGTATTTTTTATCAGTTGGGATTTTTGCTCCTTTGTAATACTCAATTTAAAAAGCCTTGTCAATATGATCTTACGCAGTTTTTCTATTACAAAAATTTGACCAGGAATCAAGTCGTCAAGGTTGAGAAGATTCTGGTCAAGATTTGCCAGTCAAATTTGACCAGAAAAACTTCGTAAGATCACATATTCAGTCAAAAGTGAAGAGGCTTTTCAGCGTGTAGTCAAAATAGAATGTGAAAGATTTTATTTGACATATGGTGCATCTGAGCAATATTTGTGAAACCTATTAATGGGAAATTCTAAAAACTAAGGAAACAAAAAGCTTGAAATTTAAACTTCTTCAAATGGCAACGCATGTGAAGTAAGTGTGAACAAAGTAGAGCCCGGATCCCTCGGAGATCCTCTGTTTCTTGCCTTAATTAATCTTAAACACTTACCATGGATCATGTTACTTCAAAGTCTAAAGTAGCACCTTTATGTGCTATAATTACAATATAGGCCTCCCGTTTCGCACCTACTGTATTATGTGTCTCGTTTTTTCTCTTTAAATATACTTTAAAGTAAAACCATACCTTATTTTTTGTGTCGTCTGCTTAAATGGCGTCAGGAAGCCCCATACTAATCAAAATTCTGTTGTCGTCCGTGTGGTATGTGTGTTATGTTGTGTCTGTATGCGTGTATAAAGTATGGGTGTATATTGTATGTGTTGTTGTGTGTTATGCATGCAGGCATGCATTCAACAAGCAAAAGGCATAATTATAAAGTTGTACTTGCTCGTTGGAAATGGATCGGCAATGAATTCGGTGAGTGTGGTCAACATTCAGTATGCCAAACAATTGAAAGTAATTTAAAGACATGTGACCGCTCCTCTCCCCCCCAAAGTCAAATGGTGTATTTCTGATCATGAAACTTGGTAGGTAATCCGATTGTGTTGAGGTCACGTATGCTTAAAAAATGGAAATATATGAAACAGGGTACATTAATGGACAATACTAGAACTTTTTTTAAGAGTGCACCCAATTTTTCAACACATTTTAGATTTTTACATGGTTGTATTGATAACTGGCTAGTAAACTACTGTGAAATGGTCAAGCTCGAAAATGGTCTAGGTGGTCGCAAACGAAGAGAGAATTTTGTAATTGATAATAATCTTCGGAGGATATTATAATTCAATGGATGCTGGAACCGAACTTCCAAGGTGAAATAGCCGGGAAATCGCGCCATGTACATGTTTACGCTCATTCATTCGTTGTTTTATTGGCAGGCAGTCAAGTTAGAGGTCATTTTCTATCCGGTGGCCACTTATTTCATCATGGACGGACATTAAACCTTAGAATTTCGGCAGAAGATGGAAAGGACATATCTAGGATCCCCAATTTCAATTACAAATCGCTTATTTTTATCATTAAAGTACGGCATTTTTTAGCCATTCTCGTTCGCAGGTGTAGTTCCCTAGACAATTTACCAACATAAAGTGCAAAAAGTTTGAAAAATTGGGGTGGGGGTATCTAAAAAATTGCTGTTAATGCTTTAACAAGCACAAAATCAAACCACTAACTCCACTCAAGCTCCAACACACTTTTCTTATGAAGTTAGCACCATGGTGCTCTTGTTTTTTTTGGGGGGTAGGGGGGTGCGGCACTTTGCAAAAATGGACCTTTTTTCAAAAAGTGACTAAAAAGTGGACCGCCGTTTTGGCTGAAATGGACAAACGCCCTTAATAAAAACGTCCTCTTTGGGACTTTTTGAACATTTAATCACCAAAAAAGTGGACTTTCTTGTCAAAATTTCTCTAAATTTTGGACCTTTTAAAACAAAATCAGCAACATGTGGACCTTTTGCCCCTTGTGGGTATTGGGGGGGGGGTGTGAATGCACCCCCTGCACACACCCTGCTTCTGGGCGGGTGGAGAATCACACCACTAAATAAACGCAGAAGGGGGATTTTGCAATGTATGTTCCAGTTTTTTTAGGTTTTGTTTTCAGGTTTTCTTAGAAAAGTTGAAGTTCCAGACCTTCAGGTTTTAACATCATAGGGGTCTTTCATATGGGGCTGATGTTCCAAAGGTCATGGCCCAAGGTCAAAAGGTATCTGGTCATTGTTCATTACTGCCAATCTTCCAGGGGGATCTCGCAAGTGTACTTGCTGTATGTAGGGATATTTTATTCTTTATTGAGAACAGGTCCTACAACAGGTATTAAACTAACAATGCAATTTGGTACCATTAGGAGTGTATTCTATCACCTGAAAAGTCAGCACTATATTTCACCAGGAAAAATTGTTGCCTTAGGCAACAAAAAAAAAAACCACCCTGTTTTTACGGGCCGACCGACCCTTATTTTTAAGTTTTCCAAATTTTTTTTTGTTAGTTTTTCCAAAAATCAGCCTGTTTTTAGCTCAAAGTTAAGTCAATTTGCTAATTTTTAAGAACATTTTGCTTGTAAAACTCTTTGATTTTTTTTTTTAATGTTAACTGTTTTTTTGTTTTTATAAATTACATCTTTTTTGAAAAATAACTAAAAACAATTGCTGACCGCCCTACTTGAAAGGTCCGCCGCTTGCCCGTAAAACTTTTTTTTTCGTCGCCTTCGGGTATATTTTCACTGAAATTGGTCCCGTTAAGGGTAACTTTCAGAAACCCTGACGTGCATGGGTACTATAGCTACAATCACCTTAAACCCTCGGATCACACATCATGCTTCATATCGCTTTTGGTAACTAGGGTCGCGAGGGGAAGTTGTCTACTGAAGTGCACAATCATAGCGGCGCCACAGGGGGGGAATTTTTTTCTTGCCTCCCCCCCTAGTTTGCGCCCCGGCCGAAGAGAAAATAAGGAATTTTGGGGGCAAAATTTGCCGATTTGGAGCCAAAATAACCAAGAGGGGGAAATCATCCTTTTTGGGACAAAATTGGTTCAAATTCTCCAAGTAGTTGATACTTTGGCCCCCCCCCAGAATATCACTCTTTTGCTTTCCTCAAAATTCACTTTGCCCTCCCAGTTGCTCCTCCCCAGAAAAGAGGTCTGGTGCCACCACTGGTGCACAACATGTTGACTGCATTGAGCTCAAATCCACCGCAGCCTTCGATGGTTTTATTCAGCCGGATTTGTCATATTGCGCAGAATGATCTACGCGGAAGGAATTCCTAATTTATAATTCCTTCTCACTGTAAACTACAATGACAACTAGGACAAGATCGCTTTCAAGATCTTTGTTTCCAATGAATGAATTTCATAATTCCTTTTTTTTTTTGCTTGTCATGTTTCAAATGAATGTATTTCATAATATTTCCTTGTTTTTTTGCTTGTTTTCAGGTTTCAATGAATGAACTTTCATAATTCTTTTTTTTTGGCTGTTCATGTTTCAGCTTAAAGAAAATTAGGCGAACAAATGGCAAACATGTCTCGTGCAGCCCCTATAACCATGTGATAGTCACCACAATAAGAAACTTCAACAAGGTAAATGTTTGGATTTATATTAAAGGTGCACAAGAGATTTTGGAGGCAACACCCAAATATTACGTCATATTAATAGTATTCAATATATATCATGACACTTGCATAGATTTCTTAACCTTGTATTTGGCTACAGAAATTTCTTAAAGAGAGAACAAATGCGATTTTTATTTGCTTGTTTTTCCAATGTAAAACATTAGGCTGAAATTTCGTATTTGCTCCATATTATAAGAATTAGAGCGTTACACAATTTTTTTTATACCAAATAAACATTTCACGTAATCCTTTCAGATGGGGATATTTTTTATGAGCTTTACATCATGGCAAAAATCAGTACTTTGATTTTTTCTAGGGACACCTGAGTGATGTGTGAAATCTCTTGTTGCAACCTTTAAAGAGCAATAACAGTCATTAGAATCATTGCGCCGGGCTGGAAAAAATTTTCAAATTTCTTTGGAACACAATCCAAAGTTCCCCTCCAAGATTGCAACATTCCATCCAAGATAACCAAATTCCTCTTCAATTCTTACATGCTTTCTTTATTTAAAATACAAAAGTTTCCCTCCAATAGCAAAATTTCCCGGTAATGTGGTTCTCAAATTCCCCCTTGTTTCCAGGTTAGTGCACTGGTATGCTGGAGTGGGTTCAGGGTCATGGGCACTCCCATCGCATGCTTATGTTAGTTTAAAGGGACATTCCGAGATTTGTTTTAAAATTCAAGGTAATCCCAAATTTAAAGATAGTTTTACCTTTTAAACTCTTCTTAACTAAACTTTATGATATTGGAATTTTTTTGTTTTGAGTTTGTTACATGACAGTTTGATCACTAAACCCTACAGTCAGGAAAGATTTGTTTCTTCAAAGGTTAACGTTATTTTTTTTTTCTTGAATGTTTTGCTTTTGATTGTTTACAGGGATAAACAGGCTATCAGAAGATGTTTATTTGGTGTCTTTCGACTTTGGGTTCAGAAACTATGTCAATTTTTGCGGAGCTAGAATACCTAAATATTCTTTTGGGCCGATTTAAGCCAACCCATGCAGAGAGACTGACACCAACGTAAACCTCAAACACATTGTACAAAGACCATTCAACACAAATGCATTCAGATGGTATCGCTTCCTTTCTGACAAAACCATATCATTTTGAATAAACGGTCTATTGTGTAACTAAATTAAAATACATATCTTCACAACAAATTAAATGAATTACCATTCATAACATGAAAGCAGTCAGTTTTGAAAAAAACTCCATATCAATGTCTGAGATTATGAACATAAGAAACTGCGCCGAATTGTTGTTTTAAAACATCTCTAAGGAATTATTGCACAGATACAGTATTCTACTCCGGCGCCTGCTAGAAGACCTAAATCTGAAGTTTCTGAAATAAATTTAATTTAACTAATTAAAATTCAATATCCACTGTTTTTTCAAGCGGATACAAACTTTCTATGGTTTCACTTGGCTCTCCCAAGTTTCGTTGTAGGTTACAACATGAAATCTTGCTGAACCAAGTAAACTGTGGTCGTAAACCCACGTATCTTGGACTTTCTGTATTTGGGAAATGGGAACAGTTTTTCACTCGTCCATTTCTTTTGTAATCTACCGTGAATTTAATTTTATAATCCTTCAATTATTCTCCCACCTCCTATTGTTTTATATTTTTTACTCAAATCACAGATGAAGACATGTCCCTCTATTACGATGCTTTTTATTTGGCTCAAATCGGCCAAACAGGATTTTTAAGTCTCCTCAGTAAAATAGGCATAACTTCTCCTCCAACGTCAAATGACACCATCGTTTTCTGACAGCCTGTTTATCCCTCTTTATAAACAAGCAACTTTTGAGCAAAAATAATTCTTAACTTAACAATTATTTTTTAATTCTGAATGTAGGGTTTTTTTTTTACCTCACACTGGTAGGTACTTGTAGTATACCATTCAGTACGTTTACTGTAGGAGCTTGTAGGATGCTGTTTTCCTGAAATTCTGCGATCTGCAATTACCGTAAAGCAACCACCCGGGTATAAGATCCCACCCCCCCAAAATTGAGATTTTACTTTTCAAAATAGGGGTGGGGCTTATACCCTGGGAAGGACTAGAACTTGGGACAAATACAGATACAAAAATTGTAATAATACTTCAAGAGCATGTCTTGAAGAACTTGTCTTCAAAGGTGGATATGATGTGTTGAACAGAAACGCGTAAAAAGGGTATCTTTTTCCAATATTGGTCTATGTACCGCATACTTGATTAGGGTGTCAAAATCAGCAAAATATGGAAAAAAGGGTATTTTTTTTCTGTAGACCCTTGAAATTGTGATGTATGCGAATCAAAATCTCAAAAAATATTGTAATTTGGAGTAAGGCAACATGGCAAAGCCAATAATAAGGGTATCTTCTCAACACAATGCAATTGCTTACTTGTGTAGGGTGCAAAAACTGACAAAAAGACTGTTTTATATGGTGAGCAAAAAACAAAAAAATGCTTTGTATAGACTTTAGGATGTTTGTTTAGCAGTTTTAGAGAGTCGGTGGAACTACTTTTTAGGGTGATTTCAAGAAGTCCTATTCACTTATCATATCCACCTTGAATCAACTGCCCAACAGGATTTTTCTTTCAAAAATTGGGGGTGGGCTTATACCAAAGGTGGGCTTATACACCCAAGTAGTTTATATGCTAATTACAAAGATATGAAGATATTTTTTAGACAGCTATTTCAGATAGCGGTTAGTATGTGGACAAGCATTGCATTTAGCAAAAAGAACAAAAACAATATGTTCAAAAGTTGTCTGAATATAGGGACATCCTTTGGAAATCTCTGAGGTGGCCTTTAATCCCCAGGGTCTTTTCGTCAACAAACTCTATGCAACATCGATCTCAATTGCATAATGGAACCCTTTATTAGTGTACACAGTGCGTTGGAATAAATCGGTCCACTCAAGCATGAACATCGTTATTCATGTAGATTTACATTAAGTTTCGCGAACGGATCCCTGGGTACTAACTGCCTATCTATCTGCTTCTAAGCACTATTTTGATTGTCACATAGAAGGTATACTATCATGTAAGGGAGCAAATCAGAGATCGGTAATAAGTCTACAATGACGCAGTGTTCTAGAAAGAAAATACCATATTTGCCCTATATTCACAAAAATAGCCTATAGCCGATACATGAATATGCGTTTTCAACTGTAACATGATATTCTGTTATGTCTGACACTGATTTTATACAAGTTTCAATAAACCTCATAGCGCATGTGTAGCACTATTTTTTTACTCTTTTATCAATCCGTATTGGAGGACAGCTTAATATTAACCCGATTTTGTCATTTTTGACGTTAAAATAGTAGTAAAATTGGAAGCCACATTTTTTTCACGGGCAGCACTCCGGAAATAAACAATATATATGTCATACGTAACCTTTGGTATTACTTTGCAAAATATAAAAAATCACCACTATGGTTTTTGCCCCTTTATGTAAATAAACCATGTTAAAGTATCCAACGTCATTCATTTTAAAACAACTTAAATCCACCCGAAAACATGCTGTGTTTAAGCTCAGATTAGTGCTTATAGTATTGGTCAGATACCAAAATATGTAGCTATGAGGGCCACTCACTAACTTATTTTACACATCAACCATCACACACACATTGCCACACCATTATCAACACAACACACCACAAACCTCACCAGGTTTCGTAAAATTATAGTTTTAAGTGCCCACTCCCGATCACAACATAATTCTCTGCGTAGAGAGCCACTGCCGACATACTAAAATTTGCCAAACTCACCTTTGAATTTGACAACACCCTTTTAATGTAAAAGGTACCGTAAACTAAGGATTTATTTTGATTTGAAATTTATTTTTGTGTCGTCTGCAAGAGGGCACACATGGATTGCTTTTGGTAACGTGGGTAATTCGTCTGTCTGTGGTAAAAATGTTAAGCCTAAACATAATTACCCACTGTTTCCACATGCACATATGTATTTTCATGACACTTGCATGGTCCTTGAGTAGTGCCCCACAAGTTACCCTCTCAATAGTGGGGTCACAGGTCATCTAGAGGTCATGGCCCCAAAGTGGTCAGAATTATCAAATTGCATGAGTGTATTATGTCAATCAATTTTTATGACACTTGAATTCAATGATCCTTGGTTAGTCTGTCCTATGTGTTGGTGACCTTAGTGACCTATGCGTTGGCAGAAGAAGAAGCTTCCCCCTTTTGGCGAATTTTGCCCCTTCGTATATTGTATGGTCTGTCTATACTGTACTAACAAAATTTAATAATGTGTGCACAGAAAATAGATGCGCCCTTTGCCCCCCCCGTTTCGGTAGCGGCTTTCTTGGGTTAGCCAAGATGTTTCTAAATAAATTGCGATTAAAATCAAACAACCACAGGTTATTGATAACCTGGCACTCAGGCATCGACATTGCCTGTCCTTTCATTAATACAGTATATTTTCAGCTAATTTTTACAGCTCACATAACAAAGAGCCCCTTGTCAGACTTGTTGTTTTGATATTCGAATGTGAAGGTATTGTAAACTATAATGTTACCGTAATATATCTGTCATGAATAATCCACTGACCTTGCTTTTTATAACGTAAAATGGTGATTTAAATCTGCAAATCTGGTATTCCTTACTTCTTTGATGTAAAAATTAAATTTTTGCCCATTGTACACTGTGTATATCTATGTCAGTTAAAAATTTGATTTCATTACCCCGATTGTGACATTATACTGGTATGTTAGGACTCAGTTTTGGTACAAGTATTGTTTACGGGGAGACAAGAGCTATCATTGGTGACCAAACTATAAAGTAACATGGCTTAAAGGGATTAGCATCGATAAATGCGAGAGATCGAAAAAAAGTGTGGAAATGCAATTTTTTAACTTATAAACTCAGGGATAGAGGCGTGATACAATTCATATAAGCTGCTTTAATGTTGAAACAACACCAAATAGTGAAAAAAAAATGAATTAATTTGAGGAAATGGAAATTTGTTCATACTGTTCTCCCGAAAGATTAGGCACATTACAGCGCGGCATCTCAAAATTGCTGATTGTGGTTTACACCTGTACAAAATAACAAAAAATCAGTAATGTTGGTTTGAGGTCAAACTGTAGTGATCATGATGCACAATATTCAAGCTGATAAATGGTGATATTCACCGGGAAAGGACTTTTTTTGATCTCAAGTCGGAAGTTTGATACGAACGTATAGAAATTACAGATCGGATAAAGTTACTACTTTGTCTTTAATAACGGATTTCAATGCAACCACTTGCAGGTTATGTTCGATTCATGCCCAGTAACAAAAATATAAAAATAGGAAATTTGATGATTTTTTCGATGTTTCGGATTAGCAAATTCGCTGCTAATCCCTTATAAGCATCACCAAGGGGTGTTAGCACCCCTTGCTGAAGGTGTGTCAAAAGGATGGTAAGACGAGGGTTAAAAATATAAAATGGAATTTTCCTAAACTAAAAAATGCAAAAAAAACCCAAAATTTATATTTCCTTGGACAGTCCTTAGACCTTGTACTCATACCAGTTTTAAAAGAGACAAATACGCACCATATAGAAAAACGTCCAATTCAAAAAAGACATGTTTTGTGTTAGTTTAAAAATCGCTATTTTTAACATGTTACACATAATAAACAATTGAAGACAGCATAAAACACCAATTTTTAGCTATAAGATAGGCTATTGTCATCACGTAGCAAATCAGAGTAGGAACCCAATGTTTCTCATAAACTAGTCTCTCATGTCTTGTCCAATTCTTTTGAAACTCGAAGGTATGCAAGTAATGCATTTCTTTGAAAACGTTATGTTTGGATTTTGAAAAATTTTCGCGATGTTGCGTTCGGGGATTTTGTTCGTCCTTTTGTGTTTTTGCGCCATGAATTGTGGTGGTAGGCAAACATTATGCCTGAAAATGTCTGTTGTCCTACACAATGTAGATGCCTGCTGTGTGAAAGCTTGAAAGCCAGCATTATCAATGCCGGACCTAGAGGAGAATTGATTGCGCTAGTTGATAACCACTGGCCCAGTCAAATTTCATGCTATCTGAGGTAGATGGAGTTATGTTATGGCCCGAAGGGTAGTTTGTTATTGTTTCCCACCATATCTTACCCAGTGTCTAAAGTTCCAAGTGCCTTGTACCATAGTGTACTTTACACTCATCCCAGTTGCTCCTCTGACGAATAGTGCTTAGTGATGCAGTCTCTCACGAAGGCAATGTTCACACATGGTTCAAAGCGAATTATAATATAGATAATATGCTTGAACTTAACCTTGCCACTGTGTTAACTTGAAACAGCCAAATTCTCTCTCTTCAACCAATCAATCATACGTGGCCTTAGAACACACGCTACTAAGAGAGAATATTTAGACAATCCCACACAATGCAATCAGTTTTCGTACATTTCACCTCAATATCCCATGCATGATCTCAGGCAGATAGTGATCCCACAAAAATCTCCCATTTTTAATAAATAAAAATCGACCCTTTTACACCCATTCCGGCACACAAAAGCACTGTACTTTAAAAGAATTTAATTAATTGAAAGGTTTTTTTGTGCTCCTTAAACTTCTTTGTACACTGCCTTAAATTACTGACATATGTTTAGTACAGAACAAGTGTTTATAGGCACAGTGCAGGATTATGGATAGTTCCAAAAACACCTCTGGATACTATGAAGCAAGGTTAAATGCAACCACTGTTTATTTTTGGGAACTTGCATGATTACATCTAACCTTGTAGCTTGTCCACAGATTAAACTGAAGAATTTTGGTTTGCTTTTTCATATTTTTATGGATACAATTGTTAAAACCTAGTCTGGTATTATAAGAGGGGGGAAATTAGCCCAATTTGGTGTGTCGATGGTTGAAATCGTTGTATATTTAGTCCAAGTTAATTGAGATGTAATTTTAGTAATTTGTATTAAGTTGACCATTTTACAATACTATGTTATAACAAACCACCGTCCAAATGGTTGACAGTTGAACAAAACCAGGATGTCCTTGGTAAGGTAAATGCCACCACAGAGGTTGGACCATGGACTTCAGAAATAATTTAGTTCAGTGATAGATCCCAATTTGCAAAGCAGAGAGTGATTATTTTGTATAAGTCGTCTAGACATTGGACAATACTGTTATTGAAAGTGAAAATTCAGGTTAAGTGGGGGGGGGGGGGGGGGGGGTCCTCAACCAAAGTGACCATACATGGACGTGCCACAACAATCGGTCCCATTTTTCAGAGCCTTCTGGTATATCAATGACCCTTTTTTCATGCCAATTTTGGTATAGCAATGGGTCGTTTTTTTTTCAAAATTTTCTGAAATTTGTTTGAGAATTATTTCACATAGATTTGCTATTGAATAGCCTATGTCACTTGTAGTAATTGTCAAGTGAAATTAATTTTAAAGATTTTTATTTTTTGCTTTTTTTAAGTTTTTTATATTTTTTGTGGAAGTTCACAATCATAATGTAGTTAAAAATTATAGTAGGACACTTGAATTAACCATTTCAGTGCAACGATGTTTTTAAAAACACGTGCTTAGGCCTAAACTGTGGTTAGCTAACGCACTGTTTAAAAAACCCCGCGGTAATATTTGACAATTCGTTTAGCTCACCGCTGTATTTAAACGCCGATAAATATCCACCGAACTTGTGAACGTATCTTCGCCTATATCATACGTGTGCGTGAACATATTTATATGCCATGACAAAAGCCCGGGCCTATTTAAAACTACTAAAACTGTTTTATGTCGTTGTGCCGCCATGGCTATAATTCAATACTATAACAGATAAACATGAGCATGAAAATAGAAGCAAAGGAAAAATGGACAGAAGAAATGAACCGATGACTCGGAAAGAAAGATAGAAGAAATAAAGGAGGTAAACTGGTCTAACCACGAGTATCACATAGAGCTGAAAATATCAGGCATTTGATGGAAAAACGTGAAGTTAACCACGCCTTAAACTACTTAGACAAAGTCTAGTTTAAAACAACGTTTTTAGGCATGTTTTACAATGTCGGCTAAAATTTTAAACCGCGTTAAAGTTAACCATGCTTTGAGAATTGCGTCTATTTTAGCGAGCGTTTTAAATTGCGATATAACCAGTGATTAGCGGTAAACATCGTTTGTGAATACGGGCCAAAATTTTTGGCTGTTCATTTGTCAGAAGTGAATTAATCACTGGTATGGCATTATAAAGTGTAAAAACACCCGGCTTTAAAAAAATGTGAAGCCTTTTCCGAAAATTTTAAAGTGACCCTCTTAAATAGTAAACAGTGCAGTAAGGTACATTTCAGATACTGCAGGGCACTTCAAATCAATTAAAGGTGCATTTTGTGCTGTAACACACCTCAATTTTTGTTTATGGTTGCATTAGATAGCCGAGAACAGATTAATTCCAAAATTTCAGTTGATTTTGATGAGGCTGTTTGATGTTATTAACAATGTTTTATATCACAGTGCCACCAGATGCCAAGGCCACGTGTTATATAATTTTCTGTCCTTTTATGCTTCTTCCATCTGACTCATTACTCATTGGTAAGAGCATCATACTAGTGAACCGAAGGTCTCATGTTTCAAATCCTGGAGGGTCATTGCATAAATTTCACGGCTGTCAATTTATGTTTGTGGTGGGTAGAAGAAGTCTTCTTGTTCTGTAATTAACCCCACGTTTTGAGTCTTCTTTCTCAAAGTTTTAAAAGTTTCTTAAGATGTTATTTTTCATTTTGACCTACATATCACATGCATTAGGCCTACATGATATTCCAGTTACAGGCTATTTCAGGCTATTATCCTTAGCCATTTCATTTTGTTTGCTTTTTTTATTTAATGAAATTTCTTTCCATAAATCAAAGGAAGGATTTTTTTTCCATTGCAACTTCTCAGTCTACTTCTCACCTTTACCAAAGTATACTGAACTAAACATAAAAATATGTTTGCTTGCAACCCAGAGCACACTTTATACTGCATAGAACGATGTCTTGTAATGGCCAGGCTCTGGACACCTACGTGTATTTAAATCATTAGCAGTGTCATTAAAGTGCAACTCTAATATGGCATAATCAACCTGTGTTTTGGCTCCCCTTCAACCTTGGCACTGTGTTAATTTGAACAGCCCAATTCCCCTCTCATCCAACCATCATAAGTGGCGCTTACAACAACACTGCTATTCATATCTATAGCCGAGTGTATTGAGTTCATCCACAATGCACCAGTTTGGGACATTTCATTTCACACCCAATAAATGTGCTGGTGATGGCCAGCAACGGTTCCCTGCAAATCCCATTCCTTTAAAGTATTGGTGGGGCTTTCACGTTACTTTCCATGTATTTGGATCAAGGGTCACCCTTTTTCAGTTTGATTTATATAAACAAAATTGATTAATGTTCATTGGTCTATGGAAATACTATATAAAGGTACAGATGTTAATTGTTTGTCTTTGAATGGCATCATATTAGAGGCTACTGCATGCATTGATGCTCTGGGTTTAAATTTTGGCCAAACCTGGTCACCCAAAGACCCCTTTTTGGGGGAAAATTTTTTCACGTCAAAGACACCTATTTTGGGTGAAATTTTGCAATTTCTAAAAAGAAACCCCCATTTTGGGGGAAAATTTTGGCAATTTTCACCTTGAGAACCCCTTCTTTTGGGTCATTTTTGGCTGTCTCCCCCCCTCTCTCTCACCCACATCCCTCAATTTGTTGGTCCTCTCTGTCACCCCTGGGGGTTCCGAAGCACCTTGCACCCATACTCCATTTCAATATATGCCCCCCCCCCCCCCGTAGGTTTTAAGAAGATCATTTCTCTTGAATAGTAACGAACGACCCTCTCTCAATGTTGATGAAGTTGTTAGTGAGGCGATCCTTTGCTTCACATTGCTGCCTGTTGCAAAGTGAATTACAAATTGGTCGAGGCGATCACAAAATTTGTCATCTTTCTCAAACAAATAGGCCCTGCCGAAATGCGTATAGTAAGTGCATGTCATTTGGTCGTCTGATTTTTTTTTGTTGATGAGGGAGGGCCAACGGCCCCCCGGATCCTCTATGGTAAGCGAGCGTTATTTTCCTTAGTACAATCATGGGGGGGAGTGGGAATTTGATATTGTGTTCCCCCACCCCCAAAAAACCGTGGGGGGACTGTTCCCCCCTCGTCCCCCACCGATTGACGCCCATGGTGGGCAATGGTTACTTGAGCTAAGTGTCACTACATCAGTGAATAGTTTCCTCCTATGGTAACCAGTGGTTCAGGGCTAACCAGACCTGACCCCGCTGCGGGCCTTGGGGGGCCAGGCTCAATAGATTTCTCCCGATTTCAGTACCAGCTTTGTTGGGATGACAAGTACGAACGTCTGGCCATGAAGGCCTACGCGGTTGGGGCCAGGGGCCCACCTTAGGGCCCCGGGTGGGGTACAGGGAGGGGGCGAACCCCATTTGGGGTCCAGGGTGGCGGAGCCCCCAGAATCTCCTGGGTTTTGTGCCACAACTTAGAAGGTAAAAGGCCCCAGCCTTGTTCTTGCACTTAAAATAATGGTATCGCTTGGTTTTTCAATTCGTCTTAAAAGGTGTACTGGTTCCCACATCATAACCTTTAGTCTCTGATTATACCTGGGTGCATGATGGGAAAATTGAACTTCAATGACTTCTCCATCTGGTATTGATCTTTTTCGCTCAATTTTTTCAATACACAAAGTTAATTAATGTTTGCTTTCATGTATCTTATGTTGTGAAAGGCATAACCCCACACCTTTAAACATCTTCTAGAAGGAAATTTGATGAGGAATTCAAATCTGAAGAAAAATAAAGTGTTGGGGCAATGGGGGGTGAGAAATGGCCTACAAGAAACATATTTTTGTTTCCTTGAAAGTAAAATGTTTTCAACACTAAAGTGCTCTACTTCACCACTTCCCAATTTTTATTGGATATTTGAATTCCTCATGAAATTTCCTTTAGAAAATGTATACTTTTTGTATAGTAGGGTGAGACTACTTCTGATGATATGACTACAGACAGCCAGCCAAGTTCATACAATGTGTTTCAGAAAAATTTATGTGGCATTTTTGTTACAAAGCTGGCAACCATGTCAGATCAACGGCTCATATGGTATAGTTGGTCCTCATAATAGTTGTTGCCAAAAATACAAATTATTTTTTTTGGTGCCTTTTTGGGCTAAAAAGATGATTTTTGGCCACAACAAGCTTTAAATTCAGAAAATTACCACTTTTAATTAATTTGGACTATATTTACCTTCTTAATTACAAATTAAAGATAATTAAAAATAAAGAAAATAAAGCCTTCCCATTCCAGAGCATTTAAGGTCATTTTCTAAAAATATTGTTTATATTTATTTGAACTTATGATGCCACAAACATGTTTGTAAAGTAAGCATAAAAAGCATCAAAACACATAACACAGTTCTGTTTGACCTAAAGTGTGAATGCTTTTACTTTTAAGTATAAATTACAGTAGTGAAACTTTAAAGGGGCAATCTAGGCTATTTTACAATGATTGCTATAGATCGCTGACCATTTCACTAGTGATTTTGTGACCGAAATTTGGATTTTCTGATTTCACTGTATTTTGGGGGGGGGTAGGAGCTGAAGACTGTAGTTTTAGATGAACGTCGTTTTAAAAAATAAAAACCAATATGGGCTATATGTTAGAGTCAAATTAACTATTAATGTAGTACAAACAAAGAACTAAAAGCATTCCACCTCCAGCCATTTAAAAGGTCAGTTTTTTCAAATATTGTTATTTCAACTAATGATGTGGTAACAAAACTGTTACAAAGTAAGCACAAAAGCCTAAAAAACACATTAAAACCGTTCTGTTTGACCTAAAGTGTGAATGTCGTTTGATTTTAAGACGACATTAACAGTAGTGTTAACTTTAAAGGGGCAATCCGGATATGTTACAATGATTGCATAAATCATCGGATAAACATTCCCATAGTGATTTTGGTCCAAAAATTGGATTTCTGATTTTCCCCCCGTATTTGGTTATGGCTTATTAGTTATATCATAATTATCATTAATGTAGTAAAAAACAAGAACAAAAAACATTCAAACAAACGACGCATTGTAATGTCATTTTCTCACAACATAATGTATATTGACTAATGATTTAGAAATCATGTTTAGTAAAGCACAAAGCTCCTAAACCAGTTAAAAAAACAGTTTGGACGACCTAAAACAATTCTCTCACTTTTTAATTATAAATAAAGCTGTGTTACCTTTAAGAGGGGGCCGTGTCTAGGGTATGTTTAAAATAATTGTTTAGTTCAAAGAACTAATACAAAATTGTGAATTTTGGACTGAAAATTTGATTTGCTATTTTCCTCCCTGTAAAGTAACTTGGATAACTTCACATAGCTTGATATAAAACTCATTTAAAAAAAAACAATTTGAATGGCACACTTGGTCATAATTAACAAATCAACGTAAAAAACAACACCAGAAATTTAAGTATTATGGTCTTTTATTGCATCTGGGGGGGGGGCGTCCAATTATGTTAATTTTGAAAAAATAATCAAAGCTGACTTAAGGGAAAATCAAGAACCTTACGAATATGTAACATAATTAATATTATTACTCTTTTTTACTTTTTTAATATAATTAAACTAGGCATCTTAACAGCCTAGTATAAAGATACAGATTACTTAATTATAGAGTTCAGATACAGTGTGTACTTAATTTGATGTAAAAGCTTGGCCAAAAGAATTAATTACTGATTCACTACCAAGGAAGACACGTATTTATATTGTATACATCTTGACAATATAACTTTGTTCACAACACACAATAAGCAAATATTTTACCAATTTTTTTTTTTTTTTTTTATGCATATGTTAAAACTATGTTTACTGGAAACTCATCCTCATATCTATTCATTCTTCGACGGACGCGTCAAGAGCGTGCGCGGGGAGCCCCACGTAGGGACTTCGATTCGCCTCTGCGGACTTGGACAAGGAACTGGCCAGCATCACATCAACAACGTTGGAACTGTGGGCAGTTCATCTGTCGCTGATACAGACTCTCTCCATCTGGTCAAGGGAAGTCACTTCCTAGTCCAAAGTGCGACAACATGGCGGTCGTCTCCCACATAAACAGCAGGCTGAACCAGGAGTCGCCCCCTGGTGCCTACAGACAGTCAAAGTCCTGGAGTGGTGTCTCCGTCTCGGGGATCACCCTGACAGCCGTTCACATTCCAGGGAAGACAAACCCTGGTATATGTTGCCCTACGCGGAAGACAATCCGGGAGTCTGGGCCATCGGAGTCCGGGGGTCGTCGTTGGAGTGGCACCTCAACGCCCCAAGATATGCAGAATAGGTTTCAACAGGCTGGAACACGCCCACGTGGACCTGTTCGGAAACCGCCTCAACGCCCATCTCCGGACATACTGCTCGTGGGCCGGACCCAGCGCCCCTTCACCAGGACGCCATGACAATGTAGTGGGACGGAGTCGCAGTTTACGCCTTCCCTCCGATCACCCTAGTTCCTCTATTTGTGTGTCAAGTTTCAACCAGGACAGCAACTGCCCGCATGATTCTGGTGGGCCCGAATTGGCCTCGGCAACCGTGGGGTTTCCAAGATTCTGTCGCTGCCTGTACGCCCAACCCTGTGGACTCAAATATTCCAATGAGGAAGGACCGAATTTCAAGACTCCGGTGAGACTCTGAAGGCATCATCAACCTGACGCAATGGCCAATTTCAATCCAGTCCTACATAGCAGCAGCCTTTACCGTTTCGCTCCAAGCTGCCCGTCCCTGGTCTGGTAGAGGCAAGGAGACTACCTAACAAGGAGACTTATAATTCCAGACTGGTTAAGTACCGGAACTGTGAGGGATCACCAAGTTGACCCTCTGCGCGCAACTCTAAAAGGAGGTGGCGGACTTCCTGATGCAGAGTGTTCGAAGATGGAGCCAACCCACGCACCGTCAGGAGTTGCCGCACTGCATTAGGAGCCATTCATCTGGGTTTGGCGGAGGTATCACCGTGTCTACTCGCCATCGCTTCATGACCTCATCATGGGAATGCTAACATTGAGGCCGCGCCTGAACGCTCTCTGTACCAGGCATGGGACCTGCCAACAGTCCACCAGCATCTCAACAGTCCACCTTATGAGCCTCTTCACCAGCGTCTCTAGCTGACACCACAAGAAGACTCTTCCTTGTCGCCTCAGCATCAGGCAGGAGAGTCTCGGATATCCATGCTTCTGTCTTAGCAGAGAATCCCCTCACCTTCACAGGGAACGCGGCTAACGCGCCACTCGCCTTTTTTTCCCCGATCAGGTTACCCGGCCAAGAATCAATCTCTATCTTTCTCACTTCTCCCACAGCCGATCATCCTCCAGATCTCCAGACAAGCCTCCTAGGTTTCCAGCGATGAAGGACCCCTGATGATCCAGTTAGAGCCTTGACGTTTTACCTCAGCAAGACTCATCCCTGTGGGGGTCTCACCGACCACTTTCCTTTTCCGCACAACTCAGGACTCCTTTTTCGCCTGGCCTCCAAAACGACATTAGCCAGATGGATCTTGGCAGTCTAAAGGAAGTCCTAGCTAGTACGGATGTTCTTCTGACGGGGACTCCATAGAGCATCGCGACGTAAGATCTCATGCGGCTGCTTGGGCCTCGACCGGGGAGCTTCATACAAGATGTCATGGACGCTATGGGATGGGTTTGTCCTTCTGATTCTACTTCCATCAAGTTTATCTCCGAGATTCCTAGTACGCAGCGGTTGGATGGCAGCTAGGATCCTATCATCAGCTTCCCCGTCATCACAGCAAGCCTCCCACCCCTTCCATATCACCACAGCGCCGAGTAGCACTTTTTACCCATTGAAGTCGTTAAGTGCAACTATCTATTATGGTTAGTTCAACCGTCTCCCCGTCGAGACGCATATCACCATAGCCTCGCTTGCCTTATGGCCCGCGCACTCTGGTATCCGGGTCGACTCTACCAGTTGCGATCTGTGGCATAAGTCAGGCTTGAATGGAACGTACTTGAGATGTAGGTGAGTCCCCTCTCCCCCGGGTAGCTCATATCACCCATAGATCTCCGTAACTTCCATTCAAGCCTGACGCCCCCGCCCTCCTCCTGTCTGGGCCGCTAGCGCGCGCCCCATGACTGGACTCACAATGTTCGCTTCCCGCCGTGGAGTCACCCGGTGGAACGAGCATACCAAATTATCAGAAGTCATGTTTGCTAGATCATCGCACCCGGATGCGTGCGGCAGTCAGAGGGTCCCGTCGCACTTTCCAGTGGGTAACTTTTGGTGTCCTACAGATCATCTGAAATTAGGAACCCAAAGACAAGTCTTGAATATTGTATTTGTAAAGCCCTTTTATGTTATAAATAATAATAAATCGGATAAATAATTAATTTAGAAACGAGTCGGAATGAATGGATTTACAAAATCAAAATAAATGCTGATGAGGGTCCATATGGTTTCTGTACATGGGAAAAACTTTGCCTTTGAGTTTCTAATTAAAAAGTGACAGCATTAAATTTTAGGTCAGTCAACCGTTTAAACATGTTTTGATGATTGTTGTTTTTTTGGTCTTCTTAACATTTTTTGGTAAATCCATTGGTTCAAATATAACGCTTAACTGTGAGAAATGACCTTAAATGCTCTGGAAAAAGCTTTTTAATTTCCTTTGTTTTTACTACACTAGCATTAATTTTGTTAATTTATGACAAAATATAGCCCCATATTGCTTAAAACTGATTTTCAATCTAAAACTACATGTCCCTTCTATTTACAATCAGTGGAAATCAGAAAATCTAATTTTTCCGGGCGACCAAATCACTATGTGAATGTTCAGCCGATGATACAGCAATCAATTTGTAACATATCCTAGATTGTCCCTTTAAAGGTGCATTTTCCGTGATGTCAACCACCTTCTGTTTTATTCATAGTTCAATAGATATCTTGAGATAAGCTTATTCACGAAAATCGAGTTGGATCCCGAGCTTGCTGTTTTGTGTTATGACCAAAATGCTTGTTATTCCCACGGTCCCATCGGTCACTGTGCTGTAATTCTGTCCGTTGTTAGCGGACAGAAAATACAAAATTTATGCAAATTTCTTCTTACTATCATAGACCGAATTTGCACTAAATTGGTAACATGGATTACTAGCTAACTGTTGCAGTATGTATATAAAAAATCGTGCAACTTTGGTTCGAGGTTCCATCGGGGGGGAGACGATGTTGTGGATCACGAAAAGATCGGGGGCCCCTTTAAAGTTAACACGACTGTTAATTTCTACATTAAAAAATTAAAGCATCACACTTAGGACAAACAAACTGGTGTTAATGTGTTTTTGAGCTTTTGTGCTCTTTAAACATGTGTAGTGCATCATAAGTACTTCTGCAGCTCGTCTTGTCTATAAACATATTCTCTTTTGTCTTATCTTGAGAAAATGACCTTATGCTCTGGAATGCTTTTATTTTCTTTATTAATTCTCTTATTTGTTATTGCTAAGATGTAACTATAGTCCAAATTACTAAAAGGTGTAATTTTCTATAAATCTGTTTTGAAGATATAAACTACATCAAAATCTCAAAATCATATTTTTGGGTGGGCCAAAATCATCTTTTTATTAAGAGCCCAAAAAGGTCCCAAAAATTAAAATAAAAAAAAAAAAATTTTGTTTTTTTGGTGGGCAACAACTCTTATGAGAAACTATAAGACCATATGAGTCAGTGTGATACTGACGTGGTTGCCAGGCTTGTAACAAAAATGCCCACATAATTTTTTTCTGAACCCATTATGATAGACTTGGCTGGCGTGGTCTCTAACGTGGAAGCGCGATAGATGCATGATTCTTCTTCTTAGAATCACGCAATGTAACGCTATAGGTTTGCGAGTTCAAGACACTGTGGCCATCCGTTTCCGTTGCCCGCAAATAGACATACAGCGATGGCATCGTTCAAATCTGCACTAAACATCTGATTTGGTTACACCAGTACAAAATAAACAAAGATCAATAATGGAATTTGTGTTGAGGTTAAACTGTATTAATCATGGTGCATATCTCACGCTAAAAATGTGAATTCCCGGGAAGGCCTTTTTGATCTCAGTCGGAATTTGATACGCACGTTAGAATTACAGAATCAGATCAAAAAGTACTGCCTTGTTTTTAATACAAGGATTTCAGCCAACCACTTGCAGGTTATGTTCGCATATCCATACCAGTAACAAAAAATATTAATTTGGATGACTTTTTTCGATGTTTCGGATTAGCAAATCGCTGCTAATCCCTTTATTTAAATGATCAGGGCAGGGGTGCAAAAAAATGCGGGAGCGGGAAGCACCGCTCGAGGAAAATGGTGAAAGTCTTGTAGGGATATGGAAACATTGCATTTTGATCCTGAGGAAAGAACAACTTTTTTGCCACCCTGGATCAAGGGGGGAAGGACATGCATTCTAACAGCAAACAGACTGAATTCAAAATCGGCTAGGTGCCTGCAGAAATGAGCCGCAGCAGGAAAGTCCAAACGGTACTGTACTGCAATGAATTTGCAGTACAGTGCGTGGCAGCGCTTTCCTTGTAACAAAATGGCTCCTTATGCGCCGCACTTAACTGCCGTGCTCTGCCATCGGCTGATAATAGTGGCAGACGTCACTCGTAATTAAAAAAGGACAATACCAACGCCTATCAATTCCAAGGAGAACCAGTTTGGAAACTACCATCACCTTGTAACACGACTATGCAAGAAGGGACACCAATTTTATCAATGGGGGAAGGGTTTTTAATGAATTGTTAAGCCCAAACTTTAGCCTATGGTCGGTCAGATACACTGTAGGCCTATCCAAGTCAGAGGATTTAGGCACCCTAATTACTCATGTAAACGTTCTGGTTTCAGCTCCCTTTCAACATTTCCATCCACTGCTGTGCATGTTTTGATCAGATTGGATACATGTTAGTCATCCTCATTGTGTGAATATATTACCTTTCATTATATCAGAACTAGCGATATAAACTGGCAGTTCCTCACATCCACACGCTAGTAAAGTGTTCTTCCAGTAAAGATACGTTAACACTAGAAACTGTTGATGAAGGGGACAAAAACTTAATTCGCATAACTAGGCCATCCTTCAATCCAGCCGAGTCTAAAAGTATGTCTGCACCATTTCATTCAACGTGCCACAACAGACACTATCTCCTGAGCATTTATCCTTGACAAGTTACGATATGGTATTGTAGGCCTAGGAACTACTCCATTACGTTAATTAATTAGTCTAGGCTAGATCAGATTTCAATAGGTCTTTCAAAAGAGAAAAGAACCCAGTCATGTCATGCATATGTGTGAATATCTTCCGCAATGAGATGTTCCATCATGCTATAGGACACAAGGGCATCATGCATGATTAGTTTTCTTTCTCCCTTTTTACATATGTTTGAAAATTTAAAAACTCTACAGTGTCTAATCCAGTACGAATGGTAAGCATATTTGTGAAATTCTAAAGGACTAGCATGCATGGCATGTGGCGAGTGCAGGATAAACGGTTACGATTTGTGGATCATCATGCATGGGTGCATCGTGACCCGTGACATATAGACTACATGGTTGTGGCCCGTCGCTTCGTAGATTATTAACGTCAGATAATTGAGTTGTTAACTGTTCATTATTCCCAAGCCCCCAAAGGTGGTTATATATTAGGTTCACCTAGGTCTAGGCTTCAACTGTTATGCGTGCCTAACCTAGTATTCACTAGTCGAGGCTATTTACTGTCTCATGCTGGAGGGTAGATTTACGTGTATCGGACTGTATACTACACCAAGAGAAACAATGCGACGGTAGGCTGGCAGAACTATACTCTGTGCAGGAGTTGATTTTCTCATTTTCGCGGGGCTTTGCCGTTGCTAACGCATGTGCTGCAGTGCACACACTCGCATAAGCGCCTATTTGGTAGTTACACGCGCCCGTTTGGAATTTTTTTTGGTTGATTTAAAATTAGCTGTTGTGTTCAACTTTGTTGCTATGCTGAGGCGCGAATGGCTTGCGTACGGTCGCGACTTGGACGCGCAATTGAGAGAAAAATAAAAATTCTGGATCCAGTTCATAGCTTTCACCACCAAAATATGATGAAAAATGGCTTACCTTAGTCGCAAAAGAGCACTCGCACTTGACTTTATACACATTGCAACTGAAGAAAAAATGGTGAACAATTGCCGGGACACAATGATTCCACACCGAATCGGACTAGCTGAGAAATGACAGCAGAAGTAGTGGGAATACCCCATGACTAGCACGTGCCTTTAAGGGCGTGCGCCGCAGTTGTTAAAACCTGAGAGGCGCGGACATACAACCGCACACAACGGTTCCAATAAAAGCATATGTTTGGTGTCCTTTAGCAAATTAGATCTAACCTGTAATTCAAAAAAAGTACCGTTAATTGTGGTTGGTATGAGGATATGCCTTAGATAAAAAGTTTTACTTTTACCAAATCTCGCTTTCAATATATCCTTCTTGACATACAGAGAGTCCAGTCTAAAATTACCCAGACTCCGCTCCGCCCCTCCGCATCTTCGGCTCCGTGTACTTATGGCCAATTTCAATTCATTATGAACACTCTATGAACACTATTTTTTACATTATTTAGAAAGCATTCATAAATCAGCTTTTCAAAAACAGCAAATCCATTTAAAGTGAGGCTTATTGACTGAGTTAGGGCCTATGTGCCATTTTTTTTAAAAAAGTATCAATTTTGAAAAAGCTAAAAACATTAAAAAAAAAAAGGAAAGGAAACCAAGAAACAAAGAAAAAGAAAGGAAAAGAAGGAGGAAAAAAAGGAAAGGAGCAAAAAACTTTAAGAAAGAAAGAGGAAAGACAGGAAAAAGAAGAAGCAGTAAAACTAGACTGTGCCGAGCGAGCACGAATGTTAGCTGGTGACTTTTGACCCATATCTGTGTTTCAAACATGATTTAACCTTTGACCTCAAAATGGTGTAGGAGGAAGATTTCAAAGTTTCTTAATTTATCCCTGGATGACCACAAACCCCAGCTCCATTATTTGACCTCTGATCTTTTAAATGATCTTATATTGTTATATTGGACCCGGGATGACCTCTGACCCAGAAGACGGACCTCCAACATGTTTGCCACATCAAAACGAAGCTTTCCCTGAAATTTGATCATATTGTCCTGTGTGTAATCATGACACATGGTTCCAATCTGTGACATTCCCCATTATGTGACCCCTACTAGGGGATCTTGGAATCTGTTAAAATGCAATCACAGGATAATAGCCTTTAATTTATAGAAGGAGGAATTCAATGACTACCTTAATCAGTAATTGTAGTATTTGGGCCAAATCTGTAAGAAGAAATAATTCGTAGATTTTTGAGGAATGCTCCTTTAATGGTAAGTGTGGCATTTGGTCCAAATCTGTGAACAGCCCACATCAAGCCCCTACCAGGGATCCCTGAGGAAAAAATCTCATGATGATAGCCTTTAATTTGCGAATGAAGAATGAATTCATAGAGGAATGCCCCTTTAATTGGTCAGGTGGCAATTGATCCTAATCTGTGAACACCCCATATGTAGCCTCTATACCAGGGGATCCTATGAACGAATCTATGATGAGAGCCTTGTAATTTGCGAATGAAGAATGAATTCATAGATTTCAAGGATGCCCCTTAATTGGTAAGGGACATTTTGGGCCAAAATTATGAACACCCAATTTGATGAAGCCCCTACCAGAGGATCCTGTGAGCAAATCTCGTGATGATAGCCTTTAATTTGCGAATGAAGAATGAATTCATAGAGGAATGCCCCTTTAATTGGTTAATGACCCCCCTGAGAGGAAAAATTTCCCAAGACTGGGAAATTTGCCCCCTCAGAGCGGGCAGGCCCGATACGCCACTGATGATAGCCTTTAATTTGCGAATGAAGAATGAATTCATAGATTTTCAAGGAATGCCCCTTTAATTGGTAATTGTGGCATTTGGGCCAAATCTGTGAACCCCTTAACAGGATGAAACTCCTACCAGGGGATCCTGTGACGAATCTCGTGATGAAAGCCTTTAATTTGCGGGAGGAAGAAGGATTAATAGATTTTCACGGAATGCCCCTGCTTAAATTGTAATTGTAGCCATTTGGCCTAATCTGGGAACACCCCGTGTGCAGCATTTAATGGTGGATCTTGAGAGAGAATCTTGCAATGATAGTCTTGGATTGTGAGAAGGGAATTCATAAATTTTCAGGGAATGCCCCTTTAATCGGCATCCATGCCATTGATCCCAAACTGTTAACACCCTTATGTGGCATGGGTCAGTGGTTCTTCTGACAATTTGGTGAATCGAACATGCGGTTTAGCACTAGATAGCGTGTGGAATTTAAGGAGTTGGCCCGGGGCACTCCTATTTCACCACGGACCCCATTGTCAGAAAATACAGCAATTACACCCACCAAAAACCATGTTTATGGTCAATTGTGCTCTCACCCAAAGACCACTAAGTTTGCTGGTATAGCTGTCACTGATTTCCCCTGAGTTCGAAAAGTGCCAGCCTTACAACTGTGTTCCACTCTTATTGCGTGCCTCCCTCGGAAAGGGAGCGTTTGCCAGAAAGAGACGAAATTTACAACCACAATCTGTTAAGCTGGCTTACCAGCTAACATCTAAAGAATCTAAGTCATGTTATTGAAAGCAGTAAAGGGGGATGGCCGATTTAAGGATAAGAAGCCGGATAAGAAGTTTTCATCATAATAAATTGGCCTTCACCCAAATCCCCATCTGTAAAGTTTAACGCTGATATTCAATCCGTTTTGATGTGAGAGCTCAACACGTGATTTTGTAAGCGCTAGGGTACTGTGGTAAAATTCATATTGGTCGACCAAAATGGTACACATTTTTCGCTCATAACTTCCAAACCAAATATCCTTTGGCTCTAAATTTCATTCAAATGGTAGAAAAATAGTAGCTTCTCCTGATTACCAAATATTGACCACTTCGGGTAAAACTCGGGTTATGGGACGAGGGCTATTAGCGATCGGCATGACCTTTAAGTTCTCCTTTGCTGTCATTTTAGTGGAAAAAATCGGAGGTACCACCTCAGTGAGGTCAGGGTTTCCCGTCAAAGTCGGAAGGAGGGGAGGGGGGTGCCACCTTACTATTTACATGTTAAAATGTACTAAGCAAATTACGACAGCATTCAAGATTGCTTGCGTTTGCGGACCCGGGTGTGAAAAAATATTTAGATGTGAAAACAAACTAATAATGTCGATCAATGTAATGTGTTTAGTGTAAAATTACACACAGTTTCTGATTTTGGCCCTTAAAATGGCAAAAATTACACACTTTTTGAGATATAATCCATATTTTTGCCAATTTGGGCCAAAAATTTGGCCTTTTGAGTGACAAAAATTTTGACATGTCTATTTGGAATGACCATATCTACAACAAAAAATAAGCCCTGTTTTTATTTTTAAAATTTAATGTTAAATTATTCACCTATCTTTACAATAAAATAGTTTGCATTGTTCAAACTACCTCCTGTTTTTGTTTAGAGCTTCTTGAAATAGTACGTCGGAGTGACAAAATTGTACGCAAAATTTGAGGTTTTTGTCAAATTTCGGACTTCAAATGACCATCATTTCACAAAGGTATACCCTAGAGAGATCATTTTTGTGTCATTTTGTTTGTAAATGCAATAGCAAAACATAGGTAGTAAGTTTGAACAGAAGCTCTTTACTAAGAAAAATTATAATGCAAAATGTTACCCTACCCCTTAATTTTTTGCAGGCGTGAAAAAATTATTTTGATTTGATAAAAAAATTCAAACTCAAAAATTCCAGGGATTATGGGATTTAAAATATGAACTTGTTATGCCCAATACCTCCCCCTACAACAAGTTCATATTTATTTAGACCTAGGACTTCTCGTTTTGAGTTTGAATTTTTTTATCAATCATTTTTTCCTTCCGGCAATAGGTCGTTTAATGTACAAAAGCATCTATATCATACCAAATCCATCTATAATACCAGCAGATACCAGTTCGTTCGTTCGTGCAAGTCCAAAAATCACAGTGGAAGATCCGTCTTTAACCAGCTGATAGTTTCATCATCCAGGTTGATCAGGCCTGGAATTCCTCTTGGGGACTTGTAAACCTCACAGTTATCTATGATGTGGCTAATGGTTACATACCAGTTGACTTAGGGTCAGAATGAATTAATACAGTTATTAAACATATTCCAATGTAAGAATACCCTTATGTTTACTATGGTTATAATTTTGACAGGTTCAGTAAAACTATTGTTATTCCTAGTTTTAGCATGTTGTTTCTTTTTCCCTATTCGGATATCATGGAGGTTTGTATTTTGAGGTGTAGCATAAGGGGGAGGTAATTTTGCATTTCTAATGCCAGATTCAGTTTCTACACACAATTTCACCCCAGAAAAAGTTGTTTTCATTCAAAATTCTTAAACTTCAGTTTTTACTCATTTTGTCCTCCAAATGCAAGTCAGATCTTGAACGATGTCATACTGACAATATTTGTATTTGTTCTTATTTTTTAGAGTAATAACACGTGTATGCTTACTTTGGCAGATAAAGATCGGGAGAATGCAAACGCAGGTGCAACTGGTGTAGAGCTAATTGCCAAATTTTTTTAAATACGCACCTTAAAGGGACAACGAGAGATTTCACATATCAGGTGTCCCTAAAAAAATCGAAAGTACTATTTTTGCCCTGATGTAAAGCTTTCCATCAAAAATAACCCCCATCTGAAAGAATTAAGCTGAGAAATGTTTCTTTCATACAAAAATTTGGAAATTTCTAATTTTGAATAGGAGCAAATACGAAATTCAGCCTATGTTTTATATTGAAATATAAGCAAATCAGAATCACCTTTTTTCTTTCTTTAAAGGCATTTCTGTAGCCAAATACAAGGTAAGAAATCTATGAGTGTCTAGTGACTCTAGTCTATATGAAATTACTATTGTGACACAATATTTGGGTACCTCAAAAATCTCTCATTGCACCTTTAATTGCTGCACTATGACCAGACTACATTCAACCTAATTCAGCAAATACACACCCCTGTATATAAAACCAAATTTCACTGTGAACGTCATCCAAATTTAGCAGTATGATCACTACTTAAGCCTTATTCGTGGTTCCTTGCCTACGCATGTTTGTACAAAGCGTCTCAATTAAAACAAAACATTTAAAAACAAAATTATAAGGAAAATCGTTTTTTTTGCTTTCTTCTAAAAGTCTAATTTAAAGGTGGACCACTAAATTCTTTCCAAATGTTATGGATGGCATACTGAAAACTAGTCAGCAACTATGAAGAATATTACTACAGGTAATGGGACCGTCATTTACTGTGACCGGGAGAGAGCGCAAGTAGAAAAAAATGAATGCCACTCTGGAGGGAGACCTAAATACGGAGTTGAAGTTAGACCTATAGAGCGTGAAGTTCGACCTATAGAGCGTGAAAACCTCGTATTTATGTCCACGACCTGTGGATACCATCTGCCACGTTTTTCTTATCTCTGCATGATGTTGCTAGTTTTAGATCACTGTGAACAGTTCCTGACTTTTATGACTGGTTCAATGTCAAACACCTTTTTTCAGATTTTGAGGTCACACAAACCTTATTTCAAGATTGTTTTTGTTTTTTGGCCATTTGAGGGGAAATGAGGACACCCACTGCTTTTGGAGAAAAAAAAAACACACATAGGGAAATATAGTGTAAAATGGAAAAACCTTGCCAAACCCACAAAATAGTCTTCTGCCAGGCGGTGGCAGCCAAGCCTCAATCATTATAGCAATTCACCAAAAATTCAAAAGAAATTAGAGGCACTACGGAGTGCAACCACAAACCAATTGGGTGATTGATGGGGTCGGTCATGGGTGTGTTCCCATGACATAAATACGACCTCATCTCGTTCGGTATTAATACAAAACAAGACAGTTCCTTAAAAAAAGGACAATATTCTTGCATTTTTAGTGCACAATTTGTGACCTGAAACAAATGAGTTTTGTAACACTATATTGTAATGAATGCTATGCAAGGCATCAATCATAATGATCAACCTTTATTGTGAAACAATAACCTTCAGTTTCATGTCTTTTTTATGATAATCTGGTATATTTGAAGTAGGGAATTGAATTGAAGGGACACCAAGCTTTCAGGTTACCGACTTCCCCTTTTAAAGGGAACTTTTATCCAGTGCAAAGGCCCAACTCACTATTGTGTAGTAATATCTGTCATACATTGCCGTACAAAAGTTGTGCCTGTTTACCACACATGAAATTTAGTTGACTTAATGAATAGTTCCATGCTATCAGTCTTAAAATTATACATACAAACAATGTAATTCTGTACCACAATTGTATATTATAACATTGGACGTATTATTTTGGATAAAAATTGGCTATAGAAGTATTCTACAGTGTAAAGTGTCAAGCAAAATTTGCAATCTGACCCAACCAACAGAAAAAACTATTACATAGCTACCTTTAGGTTAGGCTAGTCTCATTTAGTGCAAGAAGGGAATGTCACTCTCAATAGTGGTGCAAGTAGGTATGTATATCACTGACCATGGCCATGCCTGGAAATATGAGACTCTTGATCACAGCCAGTATCAGTAACAGCTGACACGAAGTGTAAAACGCAAATGGATGGGTTGTATACACACAATAAGAACGAGAACACTGCATGAGGGTTTGGTCAATCCAGGTTTAATCTTTCGCCTGCAGAAAGAAAAGAAAAATCAGAAGTACCCCTTCAGTGGAGTTGATTCTTCAACTCCAACGGTTTTGGAATAAGGAATATTCCTTGACAACATATAAAAAATTCAGAATTTTTCGTCAAGATTTCACTTTTACGTGAAAAACTAATGGCGACGTCTGAAATTGGGATCTCTTGGCCACCTCCCCTGTCTTCTGCCAAGTATTTAACTATTTAGTTTAATTTTCATTTCCCTGGACGACTGGAGGCAGTGTGATTTGTATACTAATCTTAACACCAAGCTCTACCTCAGCTATGGCCCTCATAACTTCACTTTTAACCAATATACGCTCATGTGCACTCATTGTACGTAGCTTTGCTACCAAGTAGTTCCCAAATGCGGCAGAATCATCATCGTTTCTCTCTGACAGACTTCTGATGTAGGATTCGCTAGTGCTGAAGGAGTCGCGCAGCATGTCCTAATGGACTCTTTCTCTTTCTTGCAGATCGTGGATGTGTGTCACTGCCACTGGCCATGCTGGTGGTTGCATTATATGGTTGTTCAATGTTGGTTGTTGCCACGGGATCATGGTGTTCCTGTTCCTCTACGGGTTCAGCACTTGTTGACCAATTCGATTTGGTTCTGTTTCGTAAAAAAGGCAGTTAGCATAGTAATTTGAATAAATCAGTAAGTACGCTCCAATTCAATCGGCGAGTTCCAAGGTATTTTCCAAGAACGATAATATAGGCTTACAGCAAAACAATGCTTGTCACTGCAATACAGCTAATGAAATGCAAGATAAAATCGGAAATGGTTCATATCAGATAGTCGGATTGAACATGATTAGGCCTATTATTACGCTTTCCCGCACTTTTATGACAAGACGGTACTCAACGTTGCAGTACTGCAATCGAGTAAAATCAATTTCAACTGGCCTTGCGGTGGCTTGCGTTGCACTGCAGTGCCAACTTTTTCCCGATTTTTACTGCAAGGTGCTGCATAAAACACCGCAAGTTGTGACCTGCGGTGACTTGCGGTGACCTCGCTGCACTGCGGCGGTATTACGGCGGCAATGCCTAGTTTTGCAGCCACTGCAACTCACCGCACTGCACACTGAGTTTATGTGTGAAGACATGTTCAGAGGGGACTCAAGGAAAACAACAACAGAAGATTTAGGATGGATGCACACAAGTTGAATGTTCTGGAGCTTGGACAAAATGCGATTGCTGGCAAACACAATAAATTCTGTTTTGTCCTGATTGAGTTGTCACGTTTTCAAGCATCAATTTATTTTCCTTTAAGCAAATGCAGGATGTTAATTTGGCAAGTGCACGTTCACAGTCAGCCACGATCTTAGGATTTAACTCGGCTAAGAGTTGGATGTTTTCCACATAGGCGTGATATGAAATGTCACAAGCAAGAACAATGTCACCAACAGGAGCGGTATATAACATAAATGCCTGTGGGCCAATTATGAAGCCCTGTGGAAGAGAGTATGTTGGGGTGATACTCTCCAGAAAATGTGTTCTTGACTTGTTAACATCGCACACCCCATTTAATAATTGAGCTAATTATAAAATAGAAAGCATGGCATTTGAAAGGAGTAGCACGCAGACACACACCACATGCACATTTGCAAAACAATGCCGAGTCTTGATGTCTTCATTGTGTGCTACCATTTGAGCTTATCAAATGGGAAGCACCACGTAAGAGTAGTACGCTGCATACATCACATGCACATTTCTGAAACAATCCTGTCTTGCGTCTGCATGTATGTGTGCTACCCTTTTTAACAATTTGCACCCCATTTGATAATTGAGCTTATTATCAAATAGGAAGCACCGAGATTGAATGGTGTAGCATGTTCCATACATCACATGCACATTTCTAAAACAATCCAGAGTCTTGTGTCTGAATGTATGTGTGCTGCCTTCATTATTATTATTAATCGGTGTTGTGAATAAGCAGCGCTCGGTTATTCCAAATCTCTCTTTCCTCTTCTGTTAGGTTGTGCCATCTCTGGGTGTCTTGGTTATTTTGAGCAGTTAGATAGACAGCAGGAGGTTCTCTATTTTCTCCTAAGCGCCCTATTAAGATTAATAAAGAATACAGATGATATTAACAGGCGGATTATGTTGACAAAATGCTCTTGTGAAGGCTTAATCTATTCTTACTGACTTTGCAATCAAATCAAATGTTTAAAGATTACAAAATTTACTCACACCTTCTTGTCGGAAAAGATTCCACCCGCTTGAGTGTCTTCATTTTTGTTGTTAATTGCGACATGTTTCCATTATACTCTTATTCCCCTGAATATCTTGAAGAGGCAGTCTCTCCATTCGCTCTTTCTTTTTGAGCACGGATTATGCACTCGGCTGTTTGCTGTAAATAAGAAAGTCTCTGGTAAGTGGTTACTCAAAATAAGGTGTTAGAGGAGCAGAAGTAAAACCAAGAGTAGAGAAAGCAGAACAGAACCAAGAGTAGAGGAAGCGAAGGAGTAGTAGAGAGGGGAGAAGGGTAGTAGTATAGTAGCAGTAGCAGCAATAGCTACTATTTTTCTCATTTACCCTGTGAAATCTTAGGGCTAAAGGATGTTTGGTTTGGCTGTTACGAGCGAAAACCTGCCCTATTTTGGTCGATCAATATTACATACATCTCTACACAGTATTCATTGGGCTTACAAAAGGCTCCCATAACAAAACAGATTGAAATATCAGCGTGAAACTTTAGAGATCGGGTATTGGGGTCAAGATCATTCAATCATGACGAAAACTTATATAATTAAATCGGGCCATCCCCCTTATGTAGAATACTGAGTTATGTATACCTATATTACTTGATTTAGAGAGTGTCAAGTGGTATGCTCTGCAATGTAATTTCAGGAGCATGGTGCAATCACCCATGTGTCAGTACATGTAATAATCGATATCTGAATGGCCAACGGCATTTATTCTCAAGTACTTGAGTTAAGGAATCCGCTGGACAAGTTTACTCCACATCGTGCTGTGCCTGCCATTAAAGCTATTTCTAGTGATTGTAAAGTGTACCAGCAAGAACAACTGTTTTCCTCTGGATGGCACATGAGGTAGTCATTTACAGTGGGATTGTATCTGTGCTTGTTGAGGTTGTCACGTGTAAGTTGGGGTTGTTCATTGGATGTCTAGTCCTGTCATTTGTAGGGTTACTTGTTAGATCTCATTCTTTGTATGGTACCCAAGTCATTCTCATCCTCAACAGCTCTATCAGTTTAGCTACTGTCAATATCGGCATTGGGTGAATCCTCAGTGTCGAAATTCTTCTAAAAATTCCCAAAATCTTAGTTTTCAAGCTTCAGGACACTGACAAAAATTTTGTGCATGAGCTTTCGCCACTGTTATAAACAACTTGAAGAAAATTGGGTCTTCTAGTGAGCCATCCCCCATCCACGTGTTGTGTATTGATAACAAAGACAGTTACCATAGGGAGTCCTTTCATGCTTCAGTCGTAAAGGCATTAGGACTGTTGAAAGGAAGCGATTTCATTATAAAAATTGGGAACCACGTCTATAGTTTCATTTTCACAGAGCGATAAGCAGTTGCCAAATCTGATAACATGTAGGCTATGGAATATGTCGGTGTGTGTGGTACTCTCACTTTACAAGGTTTAATGCAATGCCCAATTCATAATCTTCTCGGGTACTTCCAGCAGGGACGGCCATGAGCTATTTTTTGTAAACAAGGTAAATGAATATGAAATTGTACACCATAATATTAGACAATGCATGTGAAGAGTTATTATCCTTTTATCTTGATCTGATACAAGGAAGGCCAGTGGCAGCTACAGAATCGGACAAGCAGGGGCGAAAGAGAGGTTAAAAATTGCGGTTATAAACACGTGGAAAGCTGGTCAACATAACTCTTACACAGCTAGGATTTCGTATGTACTGGTCCACTTGATACAACAGTAATCCTATTCAAAAAGGAGTTCCTGCATGAATAACCTCTAGCCGATAACTCGGCAGTATTGAAAACGCGGCCTTTCGCCACTGCCGTTTATGATTCTGGAGCCGCCATGAAGAAGGTATATTATTTATGATCATGTTCTACCCGATGGATCCACTGAGACAAGATTCGCATTCTTACCATTGACCGCGATATGAGCACTCGGGACACCCATTACCTCCCATGATCTTATGCTGCTTTGCAAGTCTGAAATGGAAACAGCAAAGAATTCCTTTTAGTGAAGCTACATACAAAAAGTATACAAAAACAAAAAATAACTCGAAATCCATGATTACTAAACATGTGAGCGCATGCAAGGCTTTCTACTGACCTATTGCCTCAACAAGAGCCATGATTGTCGTCAAAATATTCTCTGACATGCTCTCGGCATTTGTCACTTTCAAAGACATCGAGGACGCCTTCCCATACAGCCTCCAGACGGGTTTCGACCTTGCTTATTTATAGCTGCTCCCCCTCTGTATACGGCACTCGATACACCGATGTGATGACAAAGTGCATACGATGCGATTATGCCAGACAAAAGTTTATACGGTTATTAGAAAAGGTACAAGGATTAGAGCTTACACGAAAATCTTACATCACTCTAACATGTTGATGAATTATATTACCTAACTTTTAAATATTTGTAATTTCAGAACTTACTAGGCTATCTTAGAGCTGATTTTGAGGACATCTTTGGCTTTTTGGCTCAGCGTTATGTTTGTTTGTTTGTTTATTCTTCTTGTAACATGGGACATTCAGTCAGTGACAATACAAATAGCCTGTGTTCTTCCCTGATGAGGTCACGGTTTAGAGGCTGTCCTGGATTCGACAAAATGGAAAAAAGAAAGAAATGATGGTTAACCTGCATTTTGAAACTAATAACAACAGCTCGACAACAGGAATAATTGTATCAAAAAAAAAAAAAGAGATTTGTTGGTTGAACACAGGAACTTTTAGATCATACAGGGTGACGTCAAAAAGATTTACACTATTTTTGTTGATTTTTCTAATACAGCATTGAAAGCTACCAAAGATACGGAGTACATATATAATAAACTAGATATAGTCACCTCACTAGAGAAACTGTGATTTGAACTTGCATTGCGAAGGTATGCTAACTTAAAGATAGGTACCTGTTTTTCACTCTGTCCACGGAATTACTGTTGTGGATTTGGCAAAAGACGACTTGGATGAGTCTACACAAGTACCTCATGACATTCTTTGCTCTTTGATACCTGGGTAAACCTTCATCAAGAAAATGTTAAAAACTATTTCATAACTGAAATCAATAACAAATTATGGAATTCTTACAACCAAATTTTGGAAGCATTACTTCAATAAAACTTGTTGAAATTGATACATATCTTTTCGCGGAACTTGCTGCAAATATGTAGGCAAACCTGTGCAATACAGACTTGGCTGGCTGAACCCAACATTCCACCGACTCCTTCATAACCTGATGAGGGGGGGGGAATACTTTGGGGAATCATATTTGAACATTACACAAATTCACAATCCACTCTGTCTTTCATATGGCGAGTTCGATTCATTATCTGCATCCTCCCTTCCCTCGCGCTCATTGATGCACATTACTACATTTTGCTTGTCCTTTCCCACTTTCTGTATGCACGTAGCCTAAGCTTAATTTCCGGGTCAAGCAGGCCATGGGATCGGGACAATATGCGTCCCCTTCCCCTGCCTGATACGCTACACTGTGTCATTGATCACGTATTGTATACGTATACATATTATCACATATTACAACAGTGGTTAAAGACTACGGTTCCTGGTTTTTACTTAGACACCAAATACAAAACTATTAATTTATTAATAGTAAGACAGTAAACTAGTAACAGTAATCTCAATGGCTTTTGCTGCTGATCAAGTGAAGAATTGTACAACCGTGGTCAATATGTTTTTGGCTCCTTTCCGTTAATTACCTATCTGCAAGATGCCGAAAAAAGGTAAATGTTAGAATTTTGTTACCATGATAGGGATATAATGAGCTCTTTTCATATATAAAAACAATTCTAAACTTGTTAAATATTTTAAAGATTGTTTCTGAAATCGGTTTGTAAATCTTTTTGACTCACCCTGTACAGCGCAGTCGAGTCGAGACTAGCTTTTCTAGGCCTTTCTCACACATCTTCACAAAACCTTGATATTATGCCAAAGCCTTGTGCGAGAGGAGGTTAATGTAGGTTGAAGAAGTATGAATGGGAACATGACCCGGAAACTGGTGGTAAATGACCTCGGAAGAAGAAACACAAAGTGTCATGCATTCAACTTTACTGCACTTTCACCTAATTACGATTAACCTGGATGTGGTTAGCAATGTCGGGTGCACTGGTAGTGGTTATGAATCTGAAAGAGTTCAAATCAAACAGGGATTGAATTCATTTCCCATATGCCCACTAACCTACTTATTCTTCTTATCTCTCCCGATTTCTGGGTACCTGCCCCTTTTATGCTCTTTCCTCTTTTTCTTCATTAGCTGTGACGTACGAAGTTAAAGCTATCATGGCTTCTTTATAGAATTTAAAATTAATGAAACTTGTAAATTAATATATGCATGTAATTTTTTAATACTGATTTTTGTACTTTACTCACCAATATGGGGATCTTGCTGGCGGAGTAAGCATCAATGTTATGCTCTGTAAACATACTGCAGTGGCTTCCACAGATGTCAACATGGTGATTGAGAGCTAATGAGCTTGGGAGCAGAGATGGGGCAGGTATTGCTGCAGACAGTGATTGGGCAGCAGTAGGAGACACTGAAATGAAGACATGAGTCAAAATTTTGGTTACAACGAAGCAGATGAACAGTCAAATAAGAACATGCATGGTTAAAAATCATCATTAAATAATTTAGTTAAACATGTATGCATAGTAGTGTACATGTACATGGTAGTTTTAGGCATACTTTACCAAATAAAGAAGATACTTTGTTCCTGGTTTTGAACAGCAGCACGGGTCACAGGGTCTTGGTCTTCATCAGCAGCTTGAAACCACCCGTTGATACTCCTTGATGGCTTCTGCACATGATCGGTCCAGCTTGGGACCCTCACTCTTGCTGGTCTCTCCTTGTTGACACAGACCGTATCTGCAGAAGATTAGCCATGTTTGTTGCATGTTGAGAGGTTTTCTATCCACAAAGTTTTCTTGCTCAGTGTTACTCTTTTCAAGTGCACTTGATTTGGAAAGACATGTTTTCAGATCATTCACCACCTGCTTAAGCGTAGGCCCTGACATTGCTGAAGACTTTGAAACCGACTTCTTTGCTAAGTCTGTGGCAGTGTTCAGTAGGCCCTTCATGGTAGACATGGTGTTGGTGGTTTGAATATGCTGGATGTTGTGCAAAACACAGGGTTGGGTGGTAGGGATTTGGTTATGTGAAGTATTGCACAAATCCTTGGCATGACACACAAGATGTGTTTGCAGATAGATTTCTGACGATTTGGTCATGGCAATCACAAGTGTACATATGAACACACACACTAAACAAAGAACTTTTCATTAGGCAATCCAGCTCACAATTCTGGTTCTATTGTTCTACTTCATACGTAGCATTGCTACTTGTTGAAGCCACTTTCCAGTTCTTTGACTCAACCTCTGTGGCACTTTCTACAGACAAGTTCAGAATGTCGCGATGCTGTGCATGAATGTCATTGATGCGGCTGGAAATCTTTACCTTTTCAGCTTTATCCGGTCAAAAGCAGTCATCTGCACATACTTCAACTGCTTTGTCACAAGTTCGTCAACCCTCTTGTACTTTCCTTCAGGTGTGATGTGTTTCAATGGAAATTCTCCACGTACATGTGTTGATGAATGTTCCTTTCCTGTGACAAGCTGTCCATTGCACTTTCCTTGGGACGTAGGACTGAAAATATTCGCAAAAGGCTCTTGTGTCTTCATGCTTACCAGCAAAATCCACAAATGATTGGAGCAATGTGTCGAAAGTCTGTTTGAGAGATTCATTCTTCAGAGTTATGAGCAGTTGGTACAATTTTGCTACAACAGATGAATCCTTCACATGCCTCTTAACTTCTTAAGTGACTTTCTCCATGATTTATCCAAGTGCCAAGCACACAGGAGCTTCTTAATATCACTAAAAAACTGTTGTCCAAGCATTAAAATACTATTCCACATTGTCAGTCATCAAAGTCGCACCAACAATGTTGCCAACGTTCTTGATGCATTCAAAGGCCTTGGTCAGCATCTCCTTATCTTCTCTGTAATGACAAAGGCAACAGGCACACCTTCACCTAACTCATCCACAACCATGACAGTGGTGAGGTAGAAATGTATGCATTGGTGCCATGGGTGGAGTCGATGCATATTCTTCTGTGGGGGCCGAGTACTTTCACGACTTATGCTTGAATGTTGTTCTGTATCACAATAAGAAATTCATCTTCTTTCATACCCATATCAGTAACTCCCTGGGGCATATATGCAAGAAACAGGTTGTCTTCTTTGCCTTTACCGTCTTCCACCATACACACTTTTGACATTTTCATGGTGAAGTTGGTCGTCTTGAGGCCGTAATTGTGAATAATGTGCCGAATGTCTTGTTTGCCAACTAGATGAATGCGTCCAAATGTCAACCAGTCATAATCAGCGTGGATGTCATTGATGATTTTCTGGTTCTGTCTCCTTGTATCAGTTGACCGGCTATTCTGCCACCCTGTGGCAAGGGAAGTGCTCCCATCCTGGATGTCAGGGCCATAATGTGTCTTAAAACTCATGCCTCACAAAGCATGTTCCTGAACATGTTTATTTGATGCTTGTAGACTTGTAAAAAAAAACACACACCACACACACACCCTGTATGAGTGTAAATGTAGTCAGCTATGCAGTGATTAGGCACATGCTTTGACCAATTTCACATCACATTGCTGTGCTGTCCCTGCTGGTTATTGCACCACGCTGGTGTATGTTATCAGTTTATCAGTTTTTAATAGGAGTTTCTTTTGAAAGTAGAAGTGTGGTGGTTTCTTAGTGTGCACCTTGAGGTGAGAGTACATGTATAACACCTGAATAGAAAGTTATACCATAAGTAACAATCTATTACATATAGTTTCTACAATCTGTTTTGTTTTTGTTATACTTTTGCAGTGATCTACCAGCATTAAGGTACAATGTGATATGAGATGATAACTGACAGAGAAAAGAAGCCTGCAAAAGGTATTGTGCATTTTAAAGCTAGAGGAGGAGCAGATAAAAGACAAAGGAGAAACCATGGAACTACGTGAGCAGGGTACAACCATCAAATATAACTACCCTGTAGGGGATCACTTTGTTATCACCAAATAGGCTAGACTTAAAGAGACACTGGACAAATTTGAAAAAATAGTGCACCTCAAGATTTTTCAAAAAAAATTGATATTTTTGCATGGTGTACAAGCTTCATATAGCCCTCCTCACCTTTAATGTGATTAAGGACCAAATCGGTGCCCTTATGGGCAAACAGAACAATTTTATATTAAATGACTCGGTGCACACTTTATTCAGCAGACAATGGAAAATGGCATTTAACACAAGAAAAAACACACCTGAGTATCCCCATGCATGCACCCTGTTTGACTGGTTATGTGAACCTTATGGTTTTAATGCAATGGTCTCATGCAATAGACACACTTGTTGGCTAGCAAAACACATTTGTTCAGGCAAACTTTAAAAGTTAAGCTACAAAATTACTCAATGGCTTTAGCCTTTTCTATACATGTCCTTATTGATTTGCGGTACTTTATATTTATGTGTATCCAATGGCCTAGCTATTCATTTGCGAGCAAAAACTGAATAAATTGCATATTTTGTGAAAATCTGCCATTGCTGACTCAAAGATTTTGATGAGGATGCACTCAATTTTCAAAAAAATTTACGTTGTTTTGCAGAACACCAATACTTTCCATATATGAATCGCTTTGTGGAAATAACCCACTAAGCTGAAATTGAAGTCCTTCATATAGAAAAATCACAACTTTGTGGTAACATTCGGTATGGATTTTTGTTATACATGATATCCTTTAGAATTAAGCATTTAGGTGACTGTCTTTTTCTAGATGACTATTTTTAATGACTACACAAAAATTATATTTCAAAATCTCTGACTTGGCCTTTATCACTTCAAATGCAGATGTTGACCCAGCAAAAGGTCTCTTTATTTTTGGTAATGTTAAGCAGTGGCGACACAAGTTTGACAACCGATATAAGAAGGGACATGCTAGAGCTTTTACATCTGCAAAAACTCAGAAAAACTCCATGGTGGGAATTTGCTTAGAGGCAAGGATCTGCAAAACTCAGAACAATCCATTGTGGGAATCGTGCCTTAAGGCCTACAAAGACAATGATTTGTATGTTTCTAGAGCCCTCTATAACCCATATCCATACAAGAGCCATGTTAAAAATAGATTTTCAGAAAAATCATTTTTAAAATTTGCCCGCAATAAAATTCCGTTTTAAATGACAGAGGGCTTGCAGTTATGAATTAAGTAATCCGAATTAGTCTGCCAAAAGTGTGTCGCTCGTTGCACAATTTTTGTTCTTATTCTGGATTTGTCATAATTAAATGAGCTTTCCTTTCAAACAGCTGGAACACAACAGTAGCCTTACCGCATCAGACGCAGTGTGTATGCGTGGCACTCGATGAAAGTAAGAGTCAGGCGTAGAAAATGGAATTAACTTCATGCCGAATGAACAAAACACCAAAATATCTTCTTGCTTATTTGGTGATAAAGTATGTAACTTTTTTAATTACATGGAAAATGCCCTCTGTTTTTGGTATTCATTTGAGGAACCCACGCAAATCAACAGTTTAACCTTTGGAGGACTGTGTGATTAGGTGCCCCCAAATATGAAGGTGGGATGGGCAGTTGTAATATAGATTTTATACTGCTTATCATTACAGGAAAAATGCCTTTCAAAAATCTTAATGCAGTGAAATTCAGGAAAAATTAGAGGTCTCTTTATGTTTCCATTAGTATAAAAACCTTCAAGTTCTGGAACATTAAACAAAAGAAGTAGGCTATCCAAGTACTATAATTGTGATTATCATCTTCACTTTCTTGGCCCGTAGGCCCTTCATTGAGTAGGAGGACCATTAATACAAGGGAATCCTGAAATCATGTGAGTGCAAAACAAGGGCATAAGTGTCACTAGCGCATCTGATACATCTGTGTGCTACCCCGTATGAATTGCAACTCTCCAATTTTTTTATATTGTTTCTGTGTTTTATTTATAGTTGAAGTTGATGGATTCACGAGTCATGCCAGTAATATAATGCCAGTGGGTGACAGCATTAAATTAGGGAGGTGGTTGGTGTCGGGGGGGATGAGATCAACCTGGAAATTGATGAAGTCGAGGAGGAAGGATGTTCAGCAGTACTTACCACACAAGGAAGCACAACGGTAATAGAGAGAAACTTGTTTCAGATTAGTGGCGTCTCGAGGGTCAAACAATAAGCTCAACTGAAATATAGAATGTGATCCAGGTATAAAGCTGGTGGATGCATAGTCAAACAATACGCTCACCTGAACATATAAATGTGGTCCAGGTGCAAAGCAGGTGGATGCATAGTCAAACAATACGCTCACCTGAACATATAGAATGTGGTCCAGGTGTAAAGCAGGTGGATGCATAGTCAAACAATACGCTCACCTGAACATATAGAATGTGGTCCAGGTGCAAAGCAGGTGGATGCATAGTCAAACAATACGCTCACCTGAAAATGTAGAATGTTGTCCAGGTATAAAGCAGGTGGATGCATAGTTCATAGATCACTTCCATCTCAAAGATGATGGATCAAACAATGTACTCACTTGAACATATAGAATTTGGTCCAGGTGCAAAGCATGTGGATGCATAGTTCATATATCACTGCCACCTCAAGATGGCTGCTAATCCAAAACATAAGTTTTCGCTATAGGTTTGGCTCTTATGTGGTATCTGTTATGTCTACATACAGTCCAAGCATAGAAAAGGGTGGGGATACTAGTTGCCAGAAAATCTTTGAGAAGTGTTACGTACCAATTGAGATGACAAAGTACAATATTTGACACAAAAAATTGTTGTATTTGTAATTTCATTTTTGGATTAATAAATACAAAATTGTTCATCCAATGGCTCTTAACTTAGCCAGAAATGCTTAATACACTCTCTAGTAATATTGAACAAAGAGTTCTAACTTGTAGAAATTTGCTAACATTTGTTCTGATTTACTTTTTAGGTTTCAGGAAGGTTAAACCATTTCTATGGCTTGCATGTGGTATACTACTTTTTTCAGTGCATGAGGCACTTGTGCCAAAATTTGCATTATGTAAACTGGCTTTAAACTAGCACTACCAAATCTCACAAAGTGAGTAAAATGCACTAAGTCCCAGATGTAGCAATTTCATCATCAAACAAAGACATATATGGGCACTAAATTGCTGGCCAAGCTAGGGACACTGTCGTAGCATGCTCTCCCCGGTCATGGGCCCCTGGTTCGAGACCGACCCAGATTTCCCTTTCTTCCATCTTCATTTCACGCCCTCCTGGGAGAGTATAGAAACAGATGTGGCGTTAGGGTTAATACACTACCTTGAACTACAAAATTCTATACATTGTCTCAATTCTGTCCACCAGGTCTACCATTCAGTTGATGATGTAACTAGCATACAAAGCCTTGTTGGAAGGGTTGGTTCAGCAGGGCTACTTGCAGTCATACAGGAACCATTGGTGTGTTTTAAAGATGCCAAGTATAAACAAACTCAGGTAAGAGATTATATGGGGTCACAAGATTGACATTAACAAAACTACTGCTGACTCCAAGTTGAATTTTAGTCATAATCTGGTTAACCCTTAACCGGGACCTGTGCTAGGCACTTTCCTGGGCCGTACACACCAAAGAGTTTAGCGATAAAGATTGACAATTACTGACCTCCTGTCGGCAAACTTGAGTGGGTACTCCAGCTGATATCAGGTTGCAGTTTCATTGAAAAACGGCCTTGAGGTGAGACACTGTGGCTAGAAATCTAGAGCAGGTTGCAGTCAGAATTGCGCTATCTCGCTAGCTTTCAGCAATGGTTCAACTTCACTGTGCTAAAACAATGGAACCGCTGAAGCGAATAGTTCGGGTTAAGTTTTAAACAGCAGCGTGGCCAAAATGGAGCACATTTTGCTTATAACATCCAATATAAACATCTTTTACCCTAAGATTTCACAGGATAAATGAGAAATATAGTAGCTTTCTGTAGATACCAAAATGTTGACCACTTCCGGTATAATCTGGGGTGTGGGGACGAGGTTATTTTCGATCGTACCATGGCCCTTTAATAGACTTTGTAGTTGAAAGAATTTAGATTTGAGTTTTTCTATAATCAAGAGGAGTAACTGTTGTAAACATATTTTTTGTTACAGTCCTTCCACATGGAGAATGATTCCAATCTAGTATTTGTAGATTGGATAACATCAGGCCGCATTGCTAATGGAGAGAGATGGGATTTCACAAGGTAAGGATATCCCAGATGAGTAAGTTAAACTGTCTTAGAGATGACCCTTGGAGTGCATCTTTTTAAAGATACCTTAAAGGAGCAGTACATTGTCAAGTAAAGTTGTCTAACAAACATTCTTTACATAATTGTGTGCACCAAATGTCTATTCAATCCATATGCAAAATCTTGTACGTATGTGCCTGTACGGGACTCAGATGTGTGTACCTGAACATGTTCTAGTACATGCATGGCAGAGCACTTGCCAAGAAAGTGGGAGGTCCGGGGTTCGAGTCCCCATACAGGTGCAGATTTTTCTCATCATGAGGTCAAGTTATAAAATGGCTGATAACATCAAATTGGCATTCGAAAAGTACAAGTCCAAATCGCTACTGAACTTGATCATAGATTGCCTCCTTGGGAACCTTCATATGACAATGAGATCATGGGTCACCTTTTTTACGAGTTTCAAAGGTCATATTGAGGTAGTTATAAAATGGGCTGAAAACCTCAAATGGCATAATATGAAAAGTTGAAGTCAACACCTTGGGCCCTACATGCAACATGGGACATTCCTATGAAAAAGGAAAGGGTCAAAGGTCCATCTGAGTCAATGTGTAAAATAGGAGTGACGGAAAGGTGGTTCGCGAAAGCAGGGCGACACTTGTGGTTCGAGAACCGCTTGTCTGTTTACATTTATGGGGCCGTCTGCAATAGGGCACATGGGGATTGCTTTGGTATGTGTCTGCATTATCTGGCGGTGGTAAGATGTTAACCATAAACATAATTGCCGGCTGTTAATTCCCACATACATGTATGCATTTTCATAGCACTTGCCTGTAATGGTCAGGGCCCGTAGCCAGAGGGGGTGTGGGGGGTGCAATGTACCCACCAAATCTGCAAAATTCCCAAAAAGGTCCACAAAAATTATATACATGCGAGCGAAGCGAGCTAGGAAAAAAATAGGGATGTTAGGCTTTTTTTTTGTGTCAAAAGGGCAATATTTGGGCAAAAGGTCACTTTGCCAAAGTAACACCCCCTCTATTGTGAAAAGGTCCACATTTTGGAAAAAGGTCCACTTTTGGAAAAATCCAACACCCCCAGAAAAATCCTGGCTACGGGCCGGTATGGTCCCTGGGTAGTGCCCCACAGTTATCCCTCTCAAGAGTGGTTCAAAGGTTCATTTAGAGGTCATGGCCCCAAAATGGTCAGATTTATCAAATAGCTTGGTGTACAAAATGTGTCACCCTAACATAATTGCCCGCAGTCCACACACATGCACACATACTTTTATGGCACTTTATGTAATGGTTCTGGGTAGTGGGAATCCGTTTTCTGTGAGGGTAGCATGTTATTATTGAAATGAGAGCACATAGCAAGTACTCTTATAGTCGGAAAATAGCGACTTTCGATCATTTGAGAACTAGGCTCTGGAAAGAAACCCTTCTCCTTCTTGGAATGGTTAGGAGGTTCTGTGACAGCTGAAAATAGCGGTGAAGACTGTTTACATACTCGTATCGCAAAAGTTAATCATAATGTGTTAGATGAATTGAAGGTTTATGCAGTCTCCTGTCAAATTCAAAGATCATGCATTGAAAATATTCAAAATGTTTTTACGGCTGGTGGTAAAGAGTTACTTTAAGCACATTTTATGTGCATTTCAATGGGGCTTTTAATCTGGTACTGTGCACCCTTTAACCCTCTAAAGAGTGGGGTAAAAGGTCATCTAGAGGTCATTTGAGGTCATAGCCCAAAACTGGTCAGATTTATCAAACTGCTGGGTATCAACAGGTGTTGATCCAATTTTTCATCACAACTGTTTATGTGGTCCTTGGCGTAGTGGAGTGGCCCAACCTCGTTGTGACCTCATGGTGACCCCTAGTATGACCTTTATCCACCATTCAAACCTACGACGGCAGACGACACATGCATTAGTTTAATAAAAGCTTGTATTTTGGTTTCGTGGTTCCACAAATAACACAGTTTTCGTAGGCCATGACCTTGTGTACCGTGACTCTATGAGACTAACAACACAGATAACTGTGTCTTATAAAGAAGCCATGAGGCATTACAACATTGTGGCATCTTGTGTTGTCCTTGGACCAGATATGAGGGAACTAATGAAAATATACAGATGAGGTGGGAAGGACCTCATGGAATAGTAAGCAGTTGCTATTCAAACAATCAAGAAAGTTAGGAAAATGTGTAGTGCCCATCTTTTAACCATCTTGGATTGTTTTCCTTGGGGCGGAGCTTGCGTATAAGTTAACCTTTGGATTTTTTGTGGGCTGCCCGCTTAGACCTTGTCTTTTTTTTACCATTTAATATACCAGTCACATGTGACTATTCTTAGAATGAATATCCAATTTTTCATGTTTTTTTTATACACAGAAGCATACACCAAAAACATTTGATTACAAATTGGTTAAAGAGACACTGGCACAGTTGAAAATTAGGAGCCCTAGATTTTTCAAAATTGTATTTTTGCATGGTGTAAAGCTTTTATATACATTAGCCCTCACCTAAAATTATTAAGCCACATCATCACGACTTATGGGTAATCAGAACGATTTTATAATTAAGGTAAGCCGGCGACTTAATCAGTCAGACGACACTGGAAATGCCATGAACACAAGGAAAACACACATCGAGTTGATTCTCGCGCATGCACCTTGTTTGACCCTCGTGACCTTGTGGTTTTATATATCAATGAGTACGAGTCTCTAGATATTCATGTAATAGCCACAATTGTTGATTAAGTTACGACAAACTTAACAGTTGCCTACAAAATTCCTGGATGTCGTTGGCCACTTAGTAATGTCCCTATCTTGTTTTGGGTATGTTAATTATATGTAAAATATATCTCTATTCTTCAAATGGTCAGACTAGATTTGAGAGGCAAATTGAAGAAATTTCATATTTTGTGAAAATGGGCCGGTGACGTTTAAATTATGATTTTGTTTACGGATGTGAAAATCTTTGAATAACGATTGTCACACTGTGTAGCATGGCCAGCGGACAAATTGCCCTTTGTATAACATCAAACTCTAGACCTTGAAGGTGACTTATTGTTTGGTGTGTAAAAACGAAGGATTTTGAAGTTGATTTGGTATTACCAAAATACAAGGTGTTAATCAATATAGATATACAGATAAAGATTGACATACTTACTCAAGCAAACTGATCATATTTGTATTAGGAGTAAAAATTACATAATGATCTTTTTTCTCAGGGCAGACAACCTGACACAGAGCTTGTTGCATATGTCAGTCCCACGCTATGAAGTCGCTAACAGTGATAACAAACTCAAGGGTGTAATGTTCAGTGTGCTAGCAGTGAGATAACAAGGGTAAGAAAACTTACGTAGTACTGGTAACGAATGTACATTTGTACCATAATTACCCTAATCTACAACTAAAGTGTGGGTAAAATGTTAGAAATTATGTCCAGTTCCAAAGTTTGCATGTGAGGGGGGTTGTACATTGGTGAACCCCACTTTTTCTGCTCCAGTTGAATTTAGCTGGGGGCCTTGACGGATAAAGTTACAGTAATTCCCTGCACTTTATTCATTAAGGTGATGAATTCAACTGGGAGCAGACCAAAGTGAGGGTCACAAAATGTACCAACCCATGTGAGGGTGTGTTGGTGGGTGTGTAGGTGGTGTGTGTGCATTTGTGGTAAATATATTAAAGGTGCTTGTTCTGATTTATGTGTATTGTGTTCTCTACTTGATATGAGAGCCTGGCACTTGCACATACACCCCATCAAGTACCGTGGGAAACAAACTTGCGGTTTTGATGGTAGAGGCACGTTGGAAAGCCCTATTCAATACTGTGCTAATATTGATGGTTAACCACTAAATGGCGGTTTTTTGTTTATCTCCATGGGCTCAAATTTTCAGGAAGACAATGAGAAAAATACGGCCTTTCATCTGATATCAAAATCGATACTACTTCCGAGTAAACCAGGGGGGTCCCAAAGACGATCGGAACACGCACCTTTAACTCGGAGGTAACTGTTAACTTAAAACTTAATTGCCCGCTGTTTCAACATACATGCACACATTTTCATGGTGCTTTCATGTAATGGTCCTTGGGTAATGCCCCACAGTTACCCTTTTCACGAGTGAGGTCAGTGGTCAACTATTCCATATTTGTATTTTATAACCATCAAACAACAAAAATAAACACAAAGGGTAAATGGAGGAGATGCAACTAAAGGCAAAGCCTGAAAAGATGTTGCACCACCTTATTAAAATTACAACTAAAGGACACGGAACAGGGTACAAAAACAACAGGGACAAGTGCAGTAACATAAATAACATCTAATAGGCCTACATTAGTACTATTCATTTGGTCACATTTAAGGAGGCTAGGACACGTTAGCTCCGCGCACTAGATCTGGCACTGTTCCAAGTTGGATTTTCCAACAAAAATGCTTGCGTGGCGTTCTGAATGGGACTCGCGCTTAAAATCAATAGCTGCGCCGTGCATGCGTCTAAAACTATGGAACGCGCGAGATGCCTGAACGTGACGGTGAACCTAAAAATGCCCAGAAACTGCTCAGAAAAATAATCAAGGACCCTGGATGAATAATGGTGAATGAGGTTTTTATATTTCCCCATGAGGCTTGCGAATGTATAGGTTTGACAAAAATGTACTTGTTTTTAGTTTGAAAAAAGACGACTTTAATTGTAGGAATAGAATCAAATAGTTATGTTTTATTGTTTTCAATCCACTGTTTATTCTAACTACATGTAGGCCTGCTCGTGTGTCACAACCACCTCTTCAAATTGACCAAAGATAGAATTTACTAAATTATTACCTTTTCAAAAAAGCCGAGATTCTTATCTCATGGTCTAAGTATGTGTGCTAAATTTTACGTGCAAAATTGACCTACTCTGGAAGGATTTTCTGTTTTCCGTTTACGAATAGAAATGACAACATGTGGCCTATGGGGCACCGTCCGGATCGACTTTAAATTTGGAAATAACCTTTTCTCTGGGATATAGACTATGGTGAACTATAAACAAAATTAAGGTGTTAGGATCATGAAATGCACCTTTAATTTTGAAAGTGCAATCCAAAGTGCTGTATGTAGAAAACCGCTATTAAAACACGGCGCGGCGATAAGTCGATGAGTGTGGATGGAGAAAAAAATCTGTACATGTGTAGAAGAGGTGATGCATAATTCCGTTCTTGAGGTCCCCTTTTGTAAAACTGTTTACCTAAGAAGTTAAAATTTAGCCAAATTTTAGTTCCTGCGCCTGCAATTTCTCGAAATTTCACTAAGTTCCTAAGGGCCTATAAATGAAAATAATGAAATCAGTTCCCATGTCCTCAAGTTCGGAATTCGGGGCCTCACATCCCTATCTGAAAAAGTTACCCCTTCCCCCTCAGCGCTATACCTCCATCTGTCCTCCCCTTCCTTAGTTTGGAATTGAGAGAGTTACTTTCTTGCGCTCTAAAAATTACACGTCGGTGCATTTTACAGTAGGCTAAATGACAACGATTTTAGTATAGGCCCTATTTTGTTGGCAGCCGTAAAATACTCTGAAACTTCCATAAACTTTAACAGTATATTAACGATGCAGTGTGCGGCATACATTCTTGTTTTTTACGTGTATTTTGTTCATTTTTTTTCAGATTTTCAGAGAATGTCTTCTCATTTTAAAGGCAAACTATTATTATACGAGTAGGGCCTAATAGGATATTGGTCTTTACTTATGAAATGCGTGATCAATACAATCTTCGCGTGAGAGTATATAGAAGCGTTGACATCGCGTAACCTATGTTGCGTGTGACGCCTTTAAATGTCGCATAGACAGTTTTCTCACTATTTTGAACGCTAAAAAACGTGCTATTTGTTACATTATTGAGAAAAGTAGTTCGGTGACCCCATCTTTTTTCTTTCTTAATCGAAAGCTTCTAGTAGTGCGCAACTTTTATTAAAATTCCATCAAAAAATTTCGAGCGGAATTTTTTTTATAATTAAAAATGTCTGTCGTAAAAAATCAAATTTCCATAGGGTTGTGTACAAATTTTTGATCAAAAAGGCAAAAAATAGGTATTTTGAATCAATATTATATGAAAAACGAGGTCGGTGACCCCCTTTTTTTATTTTGGATTATTGGTTACCATCGATGGAAGTTTGTTCATACCGATTTTCAATTAAAAATTTCGGACAGATCTATCGTTTCCTAGCCCACGTAACTCGCCCAGTTCGCACACGACGCTTCAACCAACGACCCACTCCAGGAGAGGCGACGCCCGCATTGTGCAAAATGCGAAATTATTTTATAGAAAAATTAAGTTGATATTTTAAGAAATTTAATATTTTAAAGAAGTGGCATTTGGGTTGTAGAACAGAGAAAAGGACCTTTAATATTTTCATTGGAAGCTTTATTCCAAAGTCTATTATGTCTGGAATCAATCTAGATGGCCATTGTAAATGTTGTGCGTTGACAGCGTATGCACAGCTGCACGTGACCTAGTAACAATTCTAGTAACGTAAACATGTTAGCGCGATTGGCCAAGTTCCTCCGAGGTTCAATTGTACTTTAATTTGCAGGCCTAGACGCTTGGTCGCCCACCTCGCTGTGATCGGCAACAGGGTGACGCATCTCATATTGATTCCATGTTATAATCGGTCACATGTGGAAGAGTGATTTTAGTTTTGTGATTTGCATCCGAAATTTGTTTTTGTTTCTATTCTCTATAATATGAGTACTACCAAGGGTCTGAAAATGTGTGAATCAAATGATGCTGGTATAGTATACATATAAAATACCCAACTCCATATTATAGATTTGAAAGATTATTTAAGGTATTGTAATTTTTCAAACAAAATGATTTGTATGACAAAAATTTGAACTAATTGGATACATTGGTCTCTGTGACCTTGTGCACATCATTAAAAACTTTGTCCCATTCACCTACTTGCAACGCAGATGACACATGCATTCAGGTCATTAGAGGTCTGGACTAACAATGGTCAAATTATTCAATGGTGTTTCCGATCCGATGTTCTTATTACTCACTTTCCATGACCCTTGGATACCATGTGGTCAGTGGGTAGTTTGTCCCACATGTTAGTGACCTCTCTTGGACTTTAGTGACATCAGTTGACCTTTGTTCTATAATCCAAATCTGCAACAACAGATACACATGTGTTCAAGTAATGCGTGTATTTGCTTGTGTGTAGCCGTACTGCAACAATCTATCTAGTTGGTCCACTGCAACAGCTACCTGCACACGACCACACTGAAGGCATTGTGGATTTGGTGGCTGTAGATAGGTCTTCCCTTAAGTTTGTCATAAATTTGAAAAGCAATTCCAGTGCTTGTGTCCGTTCATTTGCTATTGTTTGCAGTTTGTAAGTGTAAACATGGGTACACTCCAGAAACACTGAATTTTGGGACTTTGCATACAAACTGTGAACAGATTAGGTCAGTATTACAAAGTATTAGACTCATTCTGGTTGGTATAATTTTAGTGTTGTAAAAATCAATCGTGAGTGGTATCGTGATGCAAAATAGTTTTTGGCAAGTTTGACCTACTCGATGAAGTTCAGATTAAGTTTGAAATTGGCTTCAAAAAATTTTTAACACTAATTTGCTGGTCATTATCAGAAAAGAGTTGTAAAAAGCCGTTGCCTGAAGAATGTGAATCTTTTGACTATGTATGGATAATAATGAGAAGTTGCTTGCAGGTTGCTGATAAAGTAAAATTGGTAATTGTTAAACATTATATCAAACTAAATACATGCCAGATGATAGTGTAATAGTAAGTTCTGTCATGTTTTTCTAACCTGCTCTTAGCCTGTAGCTTAGTGCAATTAGTTTGATTCATTCACATAGAAGATTAGATATACCCTTTTGTTTGTCACAGTTGTCACTTTCTCATCTTTTTTAACAGTGTCTGAAAACTGGAATAATCTTCTGAAGCGATAACCCAAAACTTGGTGGCAACCCATTTGAAGGCAAAGACGGATCTGATCGTGTTAGCTGACAAGGGCTTAGAAGTAAGGGATGATGACAATAATACTAACCTTAATTGCAACGTTGGTGTTACAGACAAAATTACCAACAATACAACATGTATTTATCCAAGCAAAATTATTTTTCAAGCATTAATGTTTATATGAATTGACTCAGGCGCTCTTTATTGCAAGATAAGCTATGAAGGGGGAGTTTCCATAAACCTGACCCTCTGACACACTTTTCTGAACACCACATGAATTTTGAACCCCTTCAACGAAATAAAGCACTTGTCAAAGTTTATTCTCGTTAGGTTTTCAAAATTCATAGGTGTGTCAAAAACAGTGGTGTCAGATGGGTCAGGCTAAAAAAAAGGAAACCCCCCATTAAAGGTACTTACTTACCTACCACTTTGGCAGTTTAAGTTTGGCTAGAAAGCTTTGCACACATGCACAGTATGCTTTTCTGCACCCCGTAATCCAGGAATCCCAGGACATCCAGGACCATATACAAACACCCCTCTTAACGATAACTACTTTATTTACTCTCTCTTTCCTTGAATACATGATAACACTTGCCACTCAATTCTACCAAAGTTTACTCCCTAAAATGAAAGAAACCTTAAGAGCAGACTCGAATCCACAACATGCAAATTACACGACATAGTCTCCATGAGTACACCACACAATCTGGCCAGCAAGATTGTAACAGAAGTAAAAAAGTAATACAATTTTTATTAATTTTCATTCTGTTACTTCTGTAGTACAATAACAGAATCAAGCCTGACGTATTTTTTCCAGGATTATTTCAGGACAAGCTGATAATTAATTCTCATTAGGAGATTTTTGTGAGAACAACATCATCACCAACATCACATTTGTTTGACCGCAATGTATTCGCATGGTACCTTACATGTTGTTTGCCCAATCGGTTCCCAGGAAAGTTTTGAAATTTATCTTTTGTATCGCTGTACCTACGTTGCGGATCGAATTAGCTAATTGCAAGCAAAATAATTGGCAATCTATGCCACGCTGTCTTGAAACTTACTGGTTGTTCTACATTTCAAGACAGTACAGGACAAATGTCAGATCTCAGCTGGTGCCATTTTTGGACAAAATTTGTGATAATGAGGCATAAGGATGAAATGGATTTTGTCTCAGAAGATAGTGAAAAATGCAAAATTGCACTTTTTTTAGAAAATATGCGAAAATGCAGGATTAAAAATAAAATTTTGCATTTTTACCCACTTTTTACTTTTTTATTTTTTTTAATCCCCCCCCCCCAAGTTCATTTTTTTTTTCTGATTTTTTTTTTAATCTTTCAAGTGAGTAAACCTAAAAAAAACTCATGTGCAATGGCTAAAAAATAAAATGCACATGGTCTTTTGAGACAAACCCTTTTGTTTGTCTTGGCCTACCTTGAATAGCATATGGGGAGATCAATTATTATTCACCAAGACTTTAGTAGAAAAAAAATCCATATTGTACTTTGATTTTTTCAATGTTCACTAGATTGCTTTTTAATTCGAATAGCCTTTGGAATCATTTTCCTCACCTTAATATAAAACTGTCTGAGCTGTCAAACCCCTTTTTGTTTTTATTTGTGTGTAAATTTATTTTTTTACAATACCAAGTATTTTAATAATGTGGAGATTTTAAACAGGATCTGCTAAGTCACATTCCTGATAAAACACAAATTACAAAGACATTCCTACTTTGTAACTGTAGTTAAATATTTAATTGAAAACAACCACTATCAAAGAACAGTTAACACTCAATATATACAGTTGGTACAAAGAGTATCTTGCCATGTTTTTTCAATCAGTAATTTCGATAATTTTGAAAGTTTCAAAATGTAGTTAATTTGTAGTCTACTTATACATGTAACTGGTATTATATTATATATTATTGATATCATATGTATTCTTGTTATACCATGCAATATTTTAAAAATATTGCATAAAAATATTTCTCAATTGATTCATTATTGTATATAGCATTTGAAAACAAAATATTGGAAAAATTGTTACATTTTATATTTCAGTTGATTGTGGCTTACCCCTACATTAAATGTGTAAAAAATTGTTGAATGGAAGGAATGTAGCTGTTAAGATTGTTTCTGGGTTGTGTGTGAGTAACCAGTCACGACTATTTGAGAGAAGTATTAACTGACCAACAAAATACCTTTATTCAGGTCTGTTTAGCACATAAACAGGGCTGTACGCAGGATTGATTTTGGGGGTGCGGGAGCGGGACTACGAAAAAGTGGACCTTTTTTGGTAAAAGGGTATAACCCCCTAAAATGGTCATCTTTTTTTTTTTTTACTTTTTGAACATCTCATCCTCGATAAGTGCACTTTTCCAAATTTCTCTAGATTTTGGACCTTTTTAATCAACAAATTCAGCAAAAATTGGCCCTTTTGTGCGACTGCACCCCCAGATCCCCCACCCCCTTCCCCTCCCAGATCCCCCTCCCCCGTGTACCGGCCTGCACATAAATACCAGACGTGATAGTCCAGTGGATTGGGACCTCTCCCCCAGAGCAAAGGGTATTGGTTCAAATCCCATTGGACCACTAGCTGGATTTTAATCCAGATGCCGAATCATCTCAAACTTTAGAATTAAGCATTTTAGGTGACTGTCTTTAGTTCTACCTGACTTTTAATGAATACACAAAAAATATACATTCAAAATCTCTGAGTCAGCCTTTAAGAAAGGTAACATGCCCCGAATGAAAGTGTTGTAAGCAACTGCATCAGTGGTGTTCTTATTCTGTATTTTTAAGAAAATAAGAAATGCTTTTAATTTTTGTTACCATGTATCGAATTTGAGAATACCTCATGAAATGATTATTTTTATATGAAAATGTATATTTGTACAGTTTGTGGAGTGTGCTGGGCAGAAAGAAATGATTGTGATAACAAATTTTTAAATTGCCACAGGTGCCTTAATCTATGTTAATTTCATTAAAGCTGAAATATGTATGTAAATTACCCGATAAGTAAATTAGCTGTTGTTCCCTTAAGTGTTTCTCAACAAATTTGTTGTTGCAAATATTGAGTAAAGGAACCCATTTTAGAATTTGCGTCTCTTGCGGTTTTGGGTGGAGTGTATACATTGTTAAGACACAAAACCTAAGACACAAAGCCTAAGACCCAAACCTAAGACCCTAAAACTAAGACCCTGAATCTAAGACCTTAAACTTGAATCCTGTCTCAAATTTCATTAATATACACTTTGGCACCAAAACAGTTAGGGTCTTAGTTTTGTAGTTGGGTAGGGTCCAACTACAAAACTAAGCCCATGTATCAAATTCCACTTAAATACATTTTCACACCAAAAAAGTTAGGGTCTTAAAACTAAGACCCTAACTTTTTAGACATTGAGACAGGATCTTAGTTTTTGCAGTTACACCACCTTAGAATTTAAAAATCAAGACATTTCTCAATTTGCTTAAAATATCATTTTTGATGCCAATATATTTTAATTTAGTTTTAGCATCAAAGTTTTTAGGCCTTAACCTTCAGGGTCTTAGGTCTTATAGATCATAGGTCTTAGATCTTATGTGTCTTAGGAATGTACACACCCATTTTGGGTGGTCAAAATGTGTGATGAAGTAATTGTGTCATCATCCATGGCCAATGTGCATTTAATTGCTGTGTTTGTATGTGTGTGCATTATACACCAATCCGATTTTGCACATTCCAACACCTCACTGGCAGCCATAGCTGGGGTGCATCCTGCTTGAATTCACCCAAATGTGCAGATTAAGTGTACAGAGATGCCAGCACCTGATTGAAAAAAACCCTGAAAATTGGCCGGGGGTCCAGGGGGCCGCCTTATGCCCCCTTGCGGGGTCCAGGGGCAGAGCACCGGCGGGGGCCCAGGGGGCAGAGCTCCTGGATTTTAGCATTTTTAAATCACCTAGAAAGTCAATCTGGAGTACAAATTTCTTTGAAAAAATACATGACATTTCAAACAGAATGGTAATTTTGCATTGAAAATATGCTTATCTGTTGACAATTTCATGTTCACTTTCAAATCAGATGTCATGATAATCAAGAGTCAAGACTGATCAACATGCATGACATGATGGGCTGACATGCCTACCTAGCCTTGCCATCTGATTGTTCTGTTAAGTACTCACAACAGCGGCTTGAAAATCAGCTGGTAACTCTTTCAATACATGCCCAATGCCCCCCCTGTTTCCTTTTAGTAACATCTTTAGTTGCGTGACCATTTGATCTTTGATCGCTTTCCTTCCCCGACGATCCTATAATTTGCAGCGTTTCTACACCATGATCAGTTGATCAATGGTGACCGGTCCATCCATGTCTTTCTGTCATGTGCACCATCTAGTCCAGCTTGGTTCAGTTTCCTCATGGACTCTGATAAAAAATTGCCGTTCCATTTATTCTTTATCTTCCATTCTATCGCTTGTAAATCATCAGTCCCGTTCAAAACCACCATTTAAAATTTTCCATTTTTCTACCGAAGTAGACGGCAAAACCATGCATAACACTCATCGCGAGCGCTCGCGGATCAACTCCTTACACAGAGCTTGTAGGATGATCGCTTACGGTAACCCGCATAAATATTTTCTTGTAGATGGGTGCGGTTGTGTCGATCGAGTCGGAAACCAACGACACTTGTAAATTTCGAGTTGCCGGAGGGATCATTATATAAGCCCTAAATGCTCGTCGCTAAATCACACTTCATTTAATTTATTTTTGGCTTATCAGACGACCGGAAAACGGGGTTTTAGCTTCATGAGTGAAGCTTAATCTAATCGTAACCGATTCGCAGAGCGGGCGAAAAAAGTCTCGTCTTCTTATCTCCGTTGTCCCTTGATTGAGCCTATTTGGTCAAAATTGGTCGTGTGAAAGTGTTGGATGTGCTCTTCAAGCTTCGGATGAATTTTCCGTCAGGCAACATCGGCCTGACAGTGTGTCCAGTTTTAGTTTGTTTTTGTGTTTGTCGCAGGTGTAACCCCGTCCCAATATCCGAGTCAATATCACGTTGTGTTTGGTGTGATAGCGAACGCGGCCGTCGAAAGCGCGATTTTTTAATAGCGACAACCTATATAAAATATACACTCAAATACCCGAGCAAAGAATCAGAATCAGGCACTGAATTTTGCACTGTGTATGTGGTGTATAAGTTTACGTACAATTCCATTCGTTCAAGGATGCATGCGCATCGTCCGTATTAAGTTGGCAGCAGTAAAAAATATCGTCCAATAAATATTCATATATAGGGTGTATACAAGTTGTGTAGGGAGCTAAGTTGATTTATAGCTGGGTCTGGCAATATAAGGTTTTTTTCGTGGTTGTGCCTATGTTTTGTGATTAAATGTTAGTGTATTGTTTTATTTTTATTAATAATTTTATTTTTGTTATGATATGTAATATTTTATTTGTGAAGTGTTTTTGGCCCATTTTATTCGGGAGGGGGAGTTGGTGGCGATTTGTCTTCTTGTATTTGTAATTGTGTTTTCGTCCTCAGGCTGTTAGCATGCCGACCGTCACATGATCCCGGGTCATGATCGCACCTCTTTTCATCCTCGCGTTTTTTGTGAAGGTCGGGGGTTACGAATGGTGAAGAAATATACCATTTCATTTTCAAAGGGACTATGGATGGGATTGTTAGTTTTTTTTATTGTAGCTTATTGGTTTAATAAAGTTATTTTAGTTTTATTTGAAAGTTTATAATGATTTTAGATGTTGGTCATTTTTATTGGATGTAAATCGACCTCGGGATTTTGCCATGCGAACATGCGGGCTCTCTACTGTTCCGTGTTGTCATGCCATCACTGGCGACCCTCTGCAAACAATGAGGTACGCAGTTGAATATTCATAAAGGACCCTGACTGCGATGCCTCAAGGTTCATGTTGTTTTATGAGAAATTGCCTCTCCCGGCCGCAACCATTGTGCTCAAAGGTTGTTTTTTTTTGTGTGTGTGGTGGGCATACGAGAGTTGAAATGTGTAGGATAATACCATCATTCTCTGATAATACAGAATCGGCTGCTCAAATTGAATTTCAAAAACATTTTTTTGAGCAAGATCAGTACTCGTATCTCCTTGATGAACATCGCGATGCTTTTTTTTTAAATGTATTTTTTTTATTTTTTTTATTTTTTTTATTTTTTTTATTTTTTTTAGTGGTTTTATTTTTAAACCAAACTTAAATGTTAATGTACTAACATAACTGCAGATTTTTGGTATGGGAACGTACAGGGGTGGAACATTGTTAATTGACAACAGGAAAGCCACCACCTTCCCTGTTCACAAAAGGTGTCGAATAAACTTGGTCCACGGATCAAGGTTCTAGCAATGTCGTTTCTATATTAACTTTATTTAAACTCTACTATGATGGCTATTTTAATTTACCGCAAATTGAGGTTTGCAAGATTAAATATTTTGTTCTTGTCATCTTATAAAATATACAACGGCCATAGGCGTACCCCCCTTTTATCTAATGTAATCATCCTTTCAATACCTGAAGGTTGCCCTAATTTGCAGTATACTCTTGTTGCTATACCCACCATAGATGCATGATGCATTGAGAAGTCTGTTACAATATAATGTGACCTCATTAATAAGAAAAATCGTACGAAATCCTGGCGCGACCTCGGTCAAGTTTTGTTTAATCCATACCTAAATATGTCCTTCCCTGCATCGGGTCTTGTCTTGCGAGTGTGGAAATACACCAATTGGTGCTGTGCTCATTTTAATACCTCAACAGTTGATCACATCACACGACCTCAATCATTGATATAATCATATGGCTCCTTGGCGTTTACCGGGCGAAGAGAAACCTAGCTCACTTTTTGGCAACTCCCCTTGTTACAATAGGCAACACTAATTACATAACAGCCCCCGTGCCCGTTGATAGACCCACGTAAGGCCTAGAACCAGCTTTTGGAAAAATATGAGATACTGCATACTGCACGTACGCCAAATTTCATACTGTTTCCATATAGGAGGACACCGAAAATGCTTTGTTTATAAGAGAATATGCAGCATACATTAGCCTACGGCTCAGAAAAAATCACGCCGCCACTAGGATATTTCCTCAAAGCCGTGGATGTTTGTAGGATTTCCTGATTACGTCACCTGGGGGTTCCCTTCCCCGTTTTTTTTTTTAACAAGGGGGAAGAAGTTTGCAGTATCAATATTTTCCCCCCGTAATATAGTACGACCACAAACTGAAAATGCCCCTTGTTCATAGGCCCCCCTATATGTAAGTTAACAAGCTCTATGAAGGTTAGAAAATGGCCAGGGTTAGCTCGCAAGTGTCACAAAGCCCAGCCACATCCACAGTTTGGGTAAAGATGCGGAAGGGAGGGGGACGCAATTTGTACTAAGTTCCACCGAGCTCTGATAAGAAATGTGAGCTAGCGGAAAGATCTCACAAGCTGTTATGACCATTAAGAATTGTTAGCCTACGATTAGGTGGAAATACGAACAAAGATTTAAATAGTTGAAATCGAGTCTCCCCTATTCCGTAAATGATGGTTTCCGACAGGATTTCCTGCATACGTAATTTTAATCCTTGTACATGAATCTCCTGCGTGACGTAATTAACCTGTATTGGAAAGTACGAAACCCGCTCCTGTCTGTCTTAAAACAATAAACTGGCGAATATGAAAATAAAACTTAGAGGCCTATAGGGTCTGTCTACCTTGTGATTTGATTGTAAATATTTTTGCCATTATTTTCCTGTTTCTGACAAGACTACCTCAAACATGAGGACGGAAATAGGTGTTTTTATTAGCATTTTCATCTGATGATGTCAGAGAGCGAAATGTTTTCTTGAAGACATGATGAACAAATAACAAAGGGGTAATGGGAAATTTCACATTCAGCAGGAGCAACGCGAATGTTTTTTAGTAACGCGCGCGGGGCAATTAATCTGATGGTTTTAAGGGAAAACATTAAGTGCTACATTATTTTAAAGAACAGTCCATATGAACTTTTTTTTGTTAGAACCCATAAAGCCTAATGTACGAGTCTGTGTGTACCCCCCCGGGTGCGTCTGTATTAAAGATGTTAACAACCCCAAACAACACTTGCGCGCTGCAGACATACTAGTACCGATTTTTGTATTTTTTACGGAAATGAATACGAAATACGGAGTACGTTTTCCCCCACCCCCAAAACATACGGAAACTAGTCGCATTACTAAATAAAAAAAAGTAATAAAGAGAAATAAAATAAGTAAATCAACAGAACCGTAAAGTTAAGGAAAGAGGGCAATCTTTCCCCAACATGAATAAAAGGACATGGATGTGAAAGATTTTCATTTTCTAAAGTGGGTTGTAAAATAGTTTCCCGACATGTTTTTCTTCTCCGACTTTTCGATTGTTCAGCCTTCATCATATTTTTGTTTAACTATTTAAACTGCTGTATGCAAATGTCCTCTGAAGCTATTTTGATTAACTATTTAACACTGCAATGGTGCAAAGGTTTAGACCGACAAACCCTGATTGCTTATAGTAATACGTTTGTTTTTAAAGTTTTCAGCTTTTGGAAGTTTTAGACTGTTATAGTTAAACAAAAAATATACTCCCTATGGACTTAGTTCCTGACTGACAGGTTCCTTAAATGGGGCTGTCATACGGCAGAGCTCTGTCCAATTCTTCTGGAAAAGCTGTATTTTAAAGAGCTCTACTACTCACGATGCAGTCATTTGTACGTATTTTAGCTTAGTTTCAAGTTTATAGCCCTTTAAAGTTTAGACTTTTTCTTTAAATTTTCATGTCATTAAAACAAACATCTTTGTGGCCAAATTGCTTTCACTGCACTGACATTTTTACATACCCGCCGTAAAGGGAACTTTAGGCCAAAAATTGACAAATTCGCAAGAATATTTGGGGGGGTTTTTGGGTCAAAATACTGATCTTTTGTTTTCTGATACTGAAAGTTGGTATTCCAAAGTGGCATGTCTGCCACTTGTTTCCACTAGGCCGAAATGCACCATTTTTATGTCACTTGCTGTAATGGTCCTTGTATGGTCCCCCCCCCCCCCCCCCGTTACCCTTCTCACGAGTGGGAGTCAAAATCTTAATAGAAGTCCTTAGAGGTCCTTTTTCCCCAAAAATTGCAGAATAAACGAAATTACCACCTGGTATATTCAATGTCAATTGATTTCCATGACACTTGATACACTTGCCCTTGGGTAATGTCCCCATGTTGGTGACCTTGTGTGATCTTAATCTGATCAGAATTATAAAATATAACATTGGCTTGTTGTATCATGCACACTGTTCGATCGATTTCCAAGACCTTTGATACATTATCCCTTGTGTAGTGTCCCACATGTTGATGACATCATGTGACCTTTGTGTGACCAGATTATAACTTGCTTTGGCTATTCCATACGTCAACGATTTTCATAACACTTAGTTGCAATGCCTCTTGGGGTAATGGCAAGTCTGGAAAAAGTGCGGAACTTGGGAACCTGGTTCCAGGGAAATTTAACGATTTTGAGGGAAATTGTAAGTCATGTAAAATAAATATCCATAAGAATTGAAGGGAACTTTGGCAATCTTTGAAGGGAAATTTTGATTGTTTCCCGGGAACTTTGGCATTTTTTCCAGCCTGGGGTAATGTCCCACATGTTGGTGATTCGTATGACCTTTTTGACCTTGGGGACCTTAAAAATGGTCAAAATATAAAAGTCGCGTGGTTTCATCCACATATGCCGATCGATTTATATGCAACTGTTAAATTGGTCCTTGGATAGTGTCCCGCATGTTTGGGGGGGGTGATCATATGACCGTTTTGACCTCGTGTGACCCTTAAAATGGTCAAATTAATCACATTGCTTGGAGCATCCACATATCAACCGCGCTTGTCGGTGGCCATATGTGACCTTTTTTGTTTTAACCTTAGGTGTGACCCTTAAAATGGTCAGAATTGTAACACTGCTTGGTGCATCCACATATTCGATCTGTAGTTTTAATACATTTAATACATTGGGCGTTGGGTAGTATCCACTCATGTTCTTGACCGCATGGGACCTTTGTGACCTTGACACTTCTGTTTGGGAATGGATTGGGCATGAACTCGTTGAGGGTGGGGCAACATTTCAGTGCCGACAATTTTGAAGTCCTTTCAAGGACATGTGGTATCATCCAAAGTCAAATAATCACTACAAATAGTTGTATGGTCAAGAAACTTGGTGTATAAACATTGGGTTCTGAAAATTTTTGAAAGGTCCGAAACAACATGTAATAGCCCAAAAGGCGACATAGTGGTTCACAAGGACGCCTTGTTTAAACAGTTCAACGAGAAAAGTTTTCCTTGAACATAATTAGTGATTTGACCTGGTTGACCCCGCATTACCTTCAAATTTTGCACTGTCTTGAGCACACCCACTAAGTTTCACCATCCTACCAACTACTTAGTGCTTTGACCTTGAATGACCCAACATGACTTTGAAATGACCGACAATTTTTTCACCACTGATGTTGACCACCCCACCAAGTTCATCATCCTACCACAATTGACAAGGCTTTATAGTAATTTAAATCCATTAAACCTTGAATGACCCCCGGCCTGACTTGAAATGACCTTCAAATTTTCAGCAACCTGAATGTTCACCACAATCACCACTTTTCATCATCCTACGACATTTGACAAGGGTTATAGCAGATTATCCCATGGGACCTTGATTGACCCACAGACCTTCAAATGACCTTCAAATCTTGTCGCAACTGAATGTTAGACCACACCACCAAGTTTCCTCATCCGCCACTTGCCAACAAGGCTTATAGCCATTTCATCCATCCCTTTTTGACCACATTTGACCTTTGACCCCTGCCACATGCCCCACCTTCGAACGCATCACCATCTACTTGGTTAAATCTATTGTGCAATATGGACACCATACTGTTTAGATCAAAAATATCATGCTTACAAGGCTTATAACTATATGCCTATTTCTTGACCAATTTGACTCTATTTTTTATATTTTTGATTGGACCATATTTGACCTTGGACCTATGTCACCATGACACCCCACTTTCCATCCCAGCCCATGCCCACTTGAGATGCATCTAACTTGCAAAGATGGACAAACCCACACTTGCATTAATCCAGAGATATTTGGTGGGCACACCACACGCACACACCCACACATCAAAGCCTTTCTATCATCCACCCCTGTCCAACCAAAGTTGACATGGGACCACATTAGTGTCCCACTAAAACTTTGGAGAATTTAGGTTTGATTGCTTATTGTGCCATAAAAATAATACATGACAAGGTCATTTAGGGTCATTCACAGTCAAAGTCAAATAGGGTTAACATCAGTGATTACCATGAAAGAAACACGCTTTAAAAAATGAGAACAAAGGTTACATTAGAGGTCCTTCAGTCAAAGGTCAAATAGGGTAACAAGCAGTGATTCGCCCATGAAGAACACTCTTATAGAATGAGAACAAAGTTACATCACCACTAACAGAGTCATAAGAAATTCAAGTTAAAAAAAACCCCGATCTTTAAATGACCTTCCTCCGGCCCCAACACTTAATTGCTAGAATCACAAGACTTGATCACAAAAACAACATCTAACACAAACCCAAAGCACAAACAACAACACCAATCTCTACTAGGAACTCTAACACACTTTTCTTATGACAAGCTTCAGCCCCATTGGTGCTCTTGTTTTTGAATTTCAAACTACAAGCAAAACCGGACAGATTTTTTGGGTTGTTAAAAAACCCCGGATTTCCGGAAAAACCGGAAAACTGGCTCTCGAAGTGTAAGCTTTTGAATTATACCCTTATCAAGCGTGGTACAACAGACATACAAAGATTTGGGTAGTTTTGGGTGGAGGCCCCCCAGTAATGGCGGCTCAATTCTGACCATCATTTGGCTGGTCCGATTTGTCTATAGGACTTGAAGGACCGTACTAGTGTGCACAGCGAAAATTGGTGGATGGGGTCATTTAAATGGGCTGTACAAATACATAGGCAAACGACCTTGCTATTATCTACATTACCTTGCACCACGTCGCAGTTCAATCAATGAAATCAGGCCAGTAAATGCAATGTTATACATTTTACAGGGCTTCACTTCTTAAAACAGAGTAATACGTACACACTTTTTTGTCGCACACAATTCAATTAATTATTTAAAAAAACATGTAAATCATTGATGCTCTGGTTGGTTTATAAACTTCAGGAGACCGCTTTTTCAAAACTTAAAATCATGCGTTATTTGTTGTTTTTAACCACCAAATAACGTTCCTGTCATTAGACCAACTTAGCTATGTAGTGACATGCTGCAAAAATATAATCACATTATTTTCTAATGAATTCAGTTTTTTGGACCTCAAATCATTTTCCAGAGTTTTTCCACCAGCTATTGATCCCACCCTCCTCTTCCTTCTCCCTCCTTCTCATAGTTTCCTCTTTAAACCTTCATATCCCCCCCACCGAGTTCTTCACTCCCCCCGTTCACCTCCTACTCATGATTTTGCTTTACTTCCATTTACAATCCATTCTCTCCTTTTTCTTTCAATCTCCGATTACACATGTTTCACACCAGGATACGTGCGCCCTTTTTGATTTTTTCTTCTCCTATCCCTCCTCCCCGCCCTCACAGTCTGTGCTGCCTCTCTCCCCTCCACTTCCAACATGCCCGCCCTCTTATCCCCCTCTTCTTTACCATATTCCGTCATTCACCTTCCTCTCTAACCACCCCCCCCCCCTTCTTAACCCCACCCCTCACTCCACCCCCCCCCCTCTCTCTCCGGCCCACTACCTCTTCTCTCTCCTTTCTCAGGCTCGACTCCCCCCCCCCTCTCCTCTTCTACAACTTTTACTTCCCATTCCGCTTCTCTCTTTGTCCCTCCCTCTCCGGTCACAAGCGATTCCATTGCCATTCGTGTACAAGAAAATAACGCCATCTTGGAGTGACCTTACTGATTGAATGACTTTTTTTACACTAGTCTTGGTGCATCAGAAGGGTTTCAGAAGATCAACACTAAGTCAATGCTTTCCACATTCATGATCGTCTGGGCAAACAGAGCTCTGGTGTGGGATAGTGTTGTGGTAGACTCAAAGCATATTCCAAATTCCAAGTTGCTTATTCTTAATGTGATCACTGCTACTTTGGATCATTGTCTGTTTTGATCTGTGTAATATTATGCCAGTGCATTGTGATGTTCTTACATTTAAACGGTATCCTGTTTGCGGATTTATTCCGTCAACCAGGATATTGAAGAATTAATTTATGCAAATTAAAGATAATCCACTGAGACTCACAAGGATAGGAATATTAATCTAAATAATAATAAGGCTCACTATAGACTAATGAATAATTAAGATTTCCCCCCTAAGTGTCATTCTAAAGTAATTATTTTATTATATACCAAATATTGCTTGCTGCTATACTTTGATCCTTTGAATCATTATACATGAGTTCATCTTGTGTCAACACTTTGAATGACGCCTGTGTTGCTGTGTTTAATAGTCTTCTGGTGCATCTCAGAGGCATCGGCTTGTTGACTGTCTTGAAGTGGTTGACAAGGGACTTGCATCTTCCACAACTCTGGGTACTGCCATCGCCTTTCGTAGGTGTTCACAGCAAGCTGCCGGGTATGGCCTATGCACGGAACCCAAGGAAGTTCCAAGACGACATTCACTGCCTTTTTGATGTTACTACCATTGTCTGTATTTGCCCCTACCACATGTCCGTCAATATTCCACTTGGATATTGAGTCTTTGATGTCTTTCACAATGTGAATATGATCATGTTCTCCAGACAGTTCATCGAAATGGAGAGCCAAGTTGGCTCAACTGCCATCTAGATTGTTGGACATGAGCGCAAAGCTTGCAAAATTGCTTATGCCCTCTTGTGGCGTCCAGTGGTCAGTAGTTATTGCCAAAGGCTTATGCCCTCTTGTGCACCAAGTCCAGTGGTCAGTAGTTATGGCCAAATGCTTATGCCCTCTTGTGGCAACCAGCCAGTGGTCAGTAGTATTGCCCAAATTGCTTATGCCCTCTTGTGGCAACCAGTCCAGTGGTCAGTAGTTATTGCCAAATGTTATGCCCTCTTGTGGCAACCAGTCCAGTGGTAGTTATTGCCAAAGCTTATGGCCCTCTGTGGCAACCAGTCAGTGGTCAGTAGTTATCCAAAGCCTTATGCCCTCTTGTGGCAACCAGTCCAGTGGTCAGTAGTTAGCCAAATGCTTATGCACTATTGTTGGGCAACCAGTCCGGGTCAGTTAGTATGACTAACTGGGGGCTTTACTTATGCAGATGGACATGGACACAACTTCTTCATGACTTTGGCGGGTAATTTTTATGATAATGAATGCTGACCAGGGCAATATTCATATCACCACGGTTCAGTGCGGCATGATAACGCTAGTGGGAGTTCAAAGGGTTCGTTACCACTTGCCAGAGCAAAAATCCCCTGTGGGTCAGAAACTTAACTTTAAAATATAGGTAAATCAAATACAAAAAAATGGACATGTGTCATTGAACTGCACGCAAATTCAAAGCACAGTGACTAAGATATTTTGCATTAAGAAAGTGAAATAAGAAGATCAATGGGTGAATAAAGATTTAAGGTCAGGGTCATCTGTATGTGCGTTTCTCTTCACATCAAGTAAAGAGCTGCAGAGCTAGATTTTCCAAAATTACAGGAAAATAATCTGCAATTAGAATATGGCTTTGGACATGAAAAGTAGGGAATCTGGATCTGAAATGGTCTGTAAATGGGGGTCACTTGAACTGAAAAAGAGCCTGAAAAGAGTCTATAGGTGGCACATACCCCTACACCTCCAATTGTGAGAACCCCCCTCCACCCCCCTCTGAAAAGAGGGTCTTATAGGTGGCACAGACCCATACGACTCCATTGTGAGAACCCCCTCTACCCCCCCCCCCCTCTGAAAATGAGGATCTTATAGGTGGCACATACCCATACTACCTCCAATTGTGAGACCCCTCCTCCCTCAATCATTGGGAAACAATGCCACTGTCGCAAAAATACTGTGGTTGGCGTACATATGCCAAGTGGGCACTGTAGAACCAAATTTGCCTCATCTTTGTATTTCTTGGTCTTTTGGTAGAACGCTGAGTCAATTGCAGTTGAGTTGGGGGGCCAGCGCTGCTAGTGGGCAATCTACATTCCATGTGCCAACATCCGGGGTTGGTCTCTGTTGTCATATTCTCAAATCACTGAAAATGAAATCATAGTAGATATTTTTACAAGGTCAGGGAAGTTATATTAATTGAATTAAAGGTCACACGAAGTACATTAATTTGTTATTTTGTAATGAGTTTTTGTGTGCCTCAATCTAATAGCGCACAGGTCCTATGCTAGTAAACTTTTGACAACATTGCCGTGTTATAATTTAGGTCTTGTGATATGTTTATTGTTACAATTGGTGTTATGATTCTAGATTGATTATTAGGCAAAAAAGAAATAAATGTTTCAGTAGGACCTACTTAACAGCATTTATTCCATATTTTAAATTTGATGAACTCAAAAAATTGTACTTTAGCCAAAAATAATCGGAGATGTGATTTTAATTGATATTCTTTGTTTCTACATGTAAAAATTGATAATAACTGTCAAGAATTCAACTCGGTAGACAGAGACTGCGCTCTCGCCGACCTTTCTGCCGACACGCTGCCGAAACTCTCAAGTTCCAATCAACATCTTAAAGACATGGCATATGCCTGGAGGACATTCCAAGACCAGCTCAAACTATTTATTACACCTAAGACAGAACTACCACCTGGCAGCAAATCTCCCACGCAAGGAATGGGTCACCTTAAAACCGGATCGCACAGGAGTCGGTCGCTCAATAGCAATATGCACCGATGGGGGCTGCGGCCATCAGCCAGCCTGCAAATGTGGTTCTCCATCAAAGACGGATCATATTCTAAAGGAGTGCCCTACCTTTCGTCCGCGGTGGATACAGATATCTCAAACCCCAACCAATCAACAGTGCAGTGGATCAAGTTTACAAAACATTTAGCTGCTGCCTACATACGCAAGAAGAAGAATTGATAATTCTATAGTAATGTTAATATAATTCTACAGGGCAAAATATGTTTGCAACTGAACTATTTCATGTGATTTGAGGCATTTCTGGGGGACCTTTTGAAGAATTAATTAAAAAATCACTTATGGGGGCAACTAAATGGAAACTTTTTGTTTGGTTGGGTTTGTCGGCCCAAAAGTTTGGTGTTTCAGCTCAAACTAAAAAAAGTTCACAGAATTATAAAGATAACTTCCCTTCCCAAGTGCTGTATTGTTTAGTCAAAAAAAGCTATTGCGCTAGCGGACAAAATCTTTATTGCCTTTTTAGATGGCAAAATTTCCTTTTTCTTAAACAGTTTTTAAAATGTTTCAAAGCTCTTCAAAACCTTTAAAAAAAATGTGGAAATAAGATTTTTACAGTAGGTGTGGGGAAGCTTAGAAGAACACCTTTGTGTCTCTTGGCCTAATAATAATATTAATTTCCCCCCAAAGATTTGAAGTAACCTTGAGATTCTTTTGATGGTCTATACTTCAAAGTAGAAATTCTCTACTAATAGCATCCTGGAGAAACAGCAGTCTCCTTTTGCAGTCTTCTTTGCCCCTCTCTACCTCGCAAACAGAATGTATATTGGAATCACCACCACACGGTTCAGGAGGCTTGGGGTGTTGGGTATTCATGGTGTTGCTGTGGTGCAGGTTCTCCAAGTCTTCCTGCAGAGATGGGTGGATAAGATGGTCTATGATATCACCACCCTCGGGCTTCATTCGTTTGAGATTTCCCGAAACACATTGTGTTTTTTGATCTGCTGGATTGTGCATATGTTGAAAGTACGATTGTAGGGCGGAGATGAGAGGTGGCACTGAATAGCAGCCTGGATTGTGTTTGTACTGGATTTGGAATATTTTGTCCATCTTGACTTTCTAACCCCACCATAAAAGTAGCGTAGTAGTTGGCAGAGTCTTCTGTTGTCAAGTGTTCCAAGTATGTACTTGATGTGTGCTATGCACCAATCTACAATGAGAAAAAGATAGGTGGTGAGGTAAGCTTCGCTGTGTTATATTTAGGACCGATAGTACTTGCCATAAAAGTTTAAAATGTATAGTTATGTATAATTATTTTGTATTTTTATTCTTCATTTCATACAGGGTCCTTTGCTTTTTGTTGTCTCTCTTGGAGTGACTATGGTTGAAGACCTGCAGAGATTTATCATTAAAGAGTCAAAATATTTGAAAAATTAAGGATAGCTTAAAGAGAAGGATAAGTCCGTAGAATCTCATAAGTTACTTTTTCCAACTGACGAATTGACGGAAAAGGAAGACAACGGCAGTTTTCAAGTACGATTCTCATTCAATTACGTGTTGTAGTAAGATTCCGTACGGACAGAACTAAACTTTTCGATTTTGTCCTTATCGGTTGCTCTGGTCTTATCATTGTAGGGTATGTTAGGGTACCGTACTTGAACTTGTTATAAACATGCACAAATCTGATTTTTGATGATTTTTTTATTCTTTGATTTAGCAATCAGATAGTGCCTTTAACTATTTAAAAGTCTACCTTTGAAATTATAATTTCAATTTTCATTAATTATAATTTATTCAATGACAATTTTATATTTGAGTAGAACATCTTCCCCTAGAGGTATCCAAATTGGAAAACTGAGCTTTCGACATTCTTGAGAAAGCCATCTTCAGAGCAAACTAAACAGTCGTGATGTTGCATTTTTTACTACACTTTTATGTTGTGGAAGGTGCTGCCTGAATGAGAAGGAATTCATACACTACTCGTATTTTACGCATATACAGCAGCAAATAAGCTTTTAAGGAAATACGCTAAGTAGCGCGAGTGGCCGGATTGAAAAAGGTCAGTTGTACTCCGCGTACTGTGTATGGTGCTTAGAACATGTGTGCGTTTATGCAGGACTGATT